>SJYW01002888.1:763629-777677 GCA_006410735.1 Raphicerus campestris | reverse complement strand
TTTTCTACTTCTTCTTCATCTCACTTTCTCCTTCTTCTTCTCACCTTCTTCTTTTTCTTCTTCTTCTCCTCACATTCTTCTTCCTCTTCTCACATTCTTCTTCTTCTTCTCACCTTCCTTTTCTTCTCAACTTCTTATTTTCTTCTCACCTTCTTCTTGTTCTTCCTCTTCTTCTTCTTCTTCTCACATTCTTCTTCTTCTTCTCACTTTCTTCTTCTTTTTCTCACCTTCTTCTTCTTTTTCTTCTTCCTCTTTCCTTCTTCTTCTTCTTTTTCTCACCTTCTTCTTCTTCTCCTTCTTCTTCTCAACTTCTTCTTTTTCTCAATATCTTCTTGTTCTTCCTCTTCTGCTTCTTCTTCTTCTTCTCCTCACCTTCTTCTTCTTTTCACCTTCTTTTTGTTCTTCTTTTTCTTCTACTTATCACCCTCTTCTTCTTCTCCCCATCTTTTCCTTCTTCTTCTTCTTCCTCTTCTTCTTCCCCTTTTTCTTCCCCTTCTTCTTCTTCTCAACTTCTTCTTGTTCTTCCTCTTCTTCTTACCTTTTTCTTCTTCTTCTTCTCTATATTCTTCTTCTAACCTTCTACTTCTTCTCCTTCTCACCTTCTTCTTCTTTTTATTTTCTCAACTTTCTCTTCTTCTTTTCACCCTCTTCTTGTTCTTCTTTTCCTCTCACCTTTTTCTTCTTCTTCTTCTACTTCTTCTCACCTTCTTCTTCTTTTCTCACCTTCTTCTTCTTCTTTTTCTTCTTGTTTTTCTTCCTCTTCTCACCTTCTTCTTTTTTATTTTCTGCTTCTTCTCACCTTCTTCTCATCTTCTTCTTCTTCTCAACTTCTTCTTCTACTTCTTACCTTCTTCTTGTTCTTCCTTTCCTTCTTCTCTTCTTCTTCTTCTTCACACCCTCTTCTTCTTCTTCTCACCTTCTTCTTATTCTCAGCTTCTTCTTCTTTTTACCTTTTTCTTCTTCTTCTCACCTTCTTCCTGTTCTTCCTTTTCTTCTTCTTCTTCTTCTTCTTCTTCTTCTCACCTTCTTCATCTTCTTCTCAACTTTTTCATTTTCTTTTCACCTTCTTCTTGTTCTTCCTCTTCTTCTCCCCTTCTTCTTCTTCTCAACTTCATTTTCTTCTCTCACATTTTTCTTCTTTTTCTTCTCACCTTCTTCTTTTCTTCCTTTTCCTCTTCTATTTCTTCTTCTTCTTCTCACCTTCTTCTTCTTCTTCTTCTCATCTCACCTTCTTCTTCTCACCGTCTTCTTCTTCTTCTCACCTTCTTCTTCTTCTCATCTTCTTATTGTTCTTCCTTTACTTCTTCTTCTTCTTCTTCTTTGTCTCACCTTCTTCTTCTTCTTTTCAACTTCTTATTCTTCTCACTTTCTGCTATTTTACTTCACACCTTCTTCTTCTCAACTTCTTCTTCTTCTTCTCAACTTCTTCTTCTTCTTAACTTCTGAAATTCTTCTCACCTTCTTCTTATTCTTCCTCCTCATTTTCTTCTACTTCTTTTTCTCATATTCGTCTTTTTCTTCTCACCTTCTTATTCTTCTTCTCACCTTCTTCTTCTTCTTCTTCTTCTTTTTCTCATCATCTTCTTCTTTTTCTCACGATCTACTTCTTCTCTTCTTTTTCTTCTTTTTGATTTTCTTCTTCTTCTTCTTCTCAACTTCTTGTTCTTCTTTTTATTCTCACCTTCTTCTTCTTATTCTTCTTCTTCTCTCATTCTTCTTCTTATTCTTCTTCTTCTCATCTGCTTCTTCTTCTCAACCTCTTCTTCTTCTTCTCACCTTCTTCTTATTTTTTTCTTCTCTCCTTCTTCTTCTTCTTCTTCTAGTTCTTCTTCTCACCTACTTCTTCTTCTTCTTCTAGTTCTTCTTCTCACCTTCTTCTTCTTCTTCTTCTTCTTACCTTCATCTTCTTCTTATTCTCACGTTCTTCTTCTTCTCCTTCTTCTTCTTCTACTTCTTCTCAACTTCTTCTTCTTCTCACTTTTTTCTTGTTTTTCCTCTTCTACTTCTTCTTCTTCTCCTCACCTTCTTTTTGTTCTTCTTCTTCTTCTCATTCTTCTTCTACTTCTTCTACTTATCACCTTCTTCTTCTTCTCACCTTCTTTTTCTTCTTTTTCTACGTCTTCTTCCCCTTCTTCTTCCCATTCTTCTTCTTCTCCACTTCTTCTTCGTCTTCCTCTTCTTCTTACCTTTTTTTCTTCTTCTTCTTCTCTTTCTTCTTTTTCTCACCTTCTACTTCTTCTTCTTCTAAACTTCTTCTTCTTCTCCCCTTCTTCTTTTTATTTTCTCAACTTATTCTTCTTCTTCTCACCTTCTTCTTATTCTTCTTTTTCCTCTCACCTTTTTTTTCTTCTTCTTCTACTTCTTCTCATCTTTTTCTTCTTTTCTCACTTTCTTCTTCTTCTTTTTCTTCTTGTTTTTCTTCTTCTTCTCACCTTCTTCTTCTTTATCTTCTGCTTCTTCTCACCTTCTTCTTCTTCTCAACTTCTTCTTCTTCTACTTACCTTCTTCTTGTTCTTCCTTTCCTTCTTCTTCTTCTTCTTTTTCTTCCCACCCTCTTCTTCTTCTTCTTCTCACCTTCTTCTTCTTCTTCTTCTCACCTTCTTCTTCTTCTTCTCAGCTTCTTCTTCTTTTCATCTTCTTCTTCTTCTCACCTTCTTCTTGTTCTTCCTTTTCTTCTTCTTCTTCTCTTTCTTTTTCTTACCTTCTTCTTCTTCTCAACTTTTTCTTTTTCTTCTCACCTTCTTCTTGTTCTTCCTCTTCTTCTCATCTTCTTCTACTTCTTTTCAACTTCTTCTTCTCTCACTTTCTTCTTCTTTTTCTTCTCACCTTGTTCTTTTCTTCCTTTTCCTATTCTTTTTCTTCTTCTTCTCACCTTCTTCTTCTTTTTCTTCTTCTTCTTCTCTTCTCACCTTCTNCACCTTCTTCTTCTTCTCACCATCTTCTTCTTCTTCTCACCCTCTTCTTCTTCTTCTGAACTTCCTCTTCTTCTCAACTTCTTCTTCTTCTTCTCATGTTTTCCTTGTTCTTCCTTTTTTTCTTCTGCTTCTTCTTTTTACCTTTTTTTCTTATTCTTCTCACCTTCTTCTTTTTCTTCACAGCTTTTTCCTGTTTTTCTTCTTCTTATCACCTTCTTCTTATTATTATTACCATCTTCTTCTTCTTCTCAACTTCTTCTTCTAGTTTTCACCTTCGTCTTATTCTTCCTTTTCTTCTTCTCTTTTCTATTCTTCTTTTTCTTTTTCTCAATTTCTTCTTTTTCTCACCTTCATCTTCTTCTCAACTTCTTCTTCTTCTTCTTCTTTTCACTTTCTTCTGCTTCTTCTTCTCACCTTCTTTTTCTTCTTCTCAACTTCTTCTTCTTCTTCTCAACTTTTTATTATTTTTTTCTTCTTCTTTTTCCGCTACCTCTTCTTCTTTTTCTTCTTCTTCTTCTTCTNCATGAAGTCACTCAGTCGTGTCCGACTTGTAGCGACCCCATGGACTGACTGCAGCCTACCAGGCTCCTCCACCCATGGGATTTTCTAGGCAAGAGTACTGGAGTGGGGTGCCATTGCCTTCTCCGCATAGATACACTACCACGTGTAAAACAGAGAGCTACTGGGAAACTGCAGCATACACAGACAGCTCAATCTAGTGCTCTGTAACAACCAGGAGAGGTGGGACGGGTCGCGGGTGTGGGGAGAAGTTCAGGGGGAGGGGACTTATGTGGACTTGTGCCTGATTCGTGTTGTTGTATGGCAGAAGCCAGCACAATATTGTAAAACAATTATTCTCCAATTAAAAATAAATGAAAAAAAAAAAAAAAACAGAAACAGACTCACAGACATAAAGAATCAGACCTGTGGCTGCCAAGGGGGAGGGACAGAGAGAGATGGATGGGGACTTTGAGGCCAGTGGATGCAAACTACTGTATTTAGAATGGATAAACAACAAAGGCCTACCATATAGCACAGGGAACTGTATCTAATCTCCTGGGATAAACCATAATGGAATGTATGCATGTACAACTGACTCACTCTGCTGTACAGCAGAAATTAGCACATGTGTACAAAAACTAATGCAATACTGTAAAGCAATTATCCTTCAATTAAAAATAAAGTTTTAAAAAGGAATTAGCACCGCATTATAAATCAACTATACTCCAGTTTTTTACTTGTCTGCAGAATAGAAAAAGTTCCAATTAAGATTTGCTTCCAAAATTACAACTGCAATTGTACTTTACATAGATTAATGGCCATCAATCTATTATTTGGAACAGAAAGCAGGATTCAAGTATTCACAAGTCTTCCTTATATGTTTTAAAACATATATCATTCATCACACATGAATTCTGTACTTTTATACATTACAGAAACCTGTAGGAATTACTTGAATATTTATATATACCTTCTTTTGACTATAAATAATGAGTCATCATGGTCTAAATGAGTCATCACGGTCTATCACTTCATTCACTCAATCATTAACTCATTCATCAAAGATTTATTTAATCTACCTATTTACCTATTTTATCTAAAAACATATTTTACATAGTTTATGTAGNATTACTTGAATTTTATATATACCTTCTTTTGACTATATGAGTCATCATGGTCTAAATGAGTCATCACGGTCTATCACTTCATTCACTCAATCATTAACTCATTCATCAAAGATTTATTTAATCTACCTATTTACCTATTTTATCTAAAAACATATTTTACATAGTTTATGTAGCTTTTAACTACCTATTTTATATAGTTGCCCATTTACTTTCAACACGTACAAATTTTCAACATTATACAACTAGGCTACAGCCTCCCACTCTGTTCCGCTTGGCTCTATTCCTCCTGCCAGATTAATTGATCAATTAATTAATTATTAACTCCCCTGCTAAGAAGCTCCTTTGATTCTGTGTCCTAGGACAAAAATTCTAAACCCTTGTGAGGATTTCCGGGGTATTCCATAACCTCGCCCCTTCCTAGCTGTCTAACTCCACTGCCCCACAGCACTCTGCCTGGCCTTCCAGCACAGTTAAGGGCGTCTCCATTCTTTGTACTAGGAAGCCACACTCCTGCTGTTATGTTTCTTTCTACTTGTGCTGCTAGAATCAACCACAAACTTTCTCCCCCTACATTCAGCTAAATCCCCTATGGCCATCAAGAAACATCTTGCCTTAGGAGTCATCTCTAACTACTCAAGACCATATGCGTCTTTCTTTAAAAAGTCCTAGACTTAATTCCAGGTTTGCATTTAAAAGCGATCCATCAAATTGTTCTGTCTTAAGGTTATTCTTTTAGTTAAATAAAGTGAACTGCTTAGTTAAATAAAATGTTTATTTAGTNTCAGCTAAATCCCCTATGGCCATCAAGAAACATCTTGCCTTAGGAGTCATCTCTAACTACCCAAGACCATATGCGTCTTTCTTTAAAAAGTCCTAGACTTAATTCCAGGTTTGCATTTAAAAGCGATCCATCAATTTGTTCTGTCTTAAGGTTATTCTCATGCTGGGGTCATTTTAGTTTAATAAAGTGAACTGCTTAGTTAAATAAAATGTTTATTTAGTTAAATAAATATTAAAAATTAATATCAAAAATAATATTAAATAAATATTTAGTTAAATAAAATGCAAACTGCTTCAGTTTACAACCCAGCCTCCCCAGCAGCAAGGAAGTTCTGCAGTTCCCTCTGACTTCTCTACATCTTTTCTCTCTATACAGACACAACAAAACAAAAGCATAAAGAGAATTTAATGTTAAAAGCAGTCTTGTACAGTTTTTAGAAAATGCAGAGGAACCAGAGATCAAATTGCCAACATCCGCTAGATCATGGAAAGAGCAAGAGAGTTCCAGGAAAACATCTATTTCTGCTTTATTGACTATGCCAAAGCCTTTGACTGTGTGGATCACAATACACTGTGGAAAATTCTGAAAGAGATGGGAATACCAGACCACCTAACCTGCCTCTTGAGAAATCTGTATGCAGGTAAGGAAGCAGCAGTTAGAACTGGACATGGAACAACAGACTGGTTCCAAATAGGAAAAGGAGTACCTCAACGCTGTATATTGTCACCTTGCTTATTTAACTTCTATGCAGAGTACATCATGAGAAACGCTGGACTGGAACAAACACAAGCTGGAATCAAGATTGCTGGGAGAAATATCAATAACCTCAGATATGCAGATGACACCATGCTATGGCAGAAAGTGAAGAAGAACTGAAGAGACTGTTGATGAAAGTGAAAGAGGAGAGCGAAAAAGTTGGCTTAAAGCTCAACATTCAGAATACGAAGATCATGGCATCTGGTCCCATGACTTCATGGGAAATAGATGGGGAAACAGTGGAAACAGTCTGTCAGACTTTATTTTAGGGGGCTTCAAAAATCACTGCAGATGGTGACTGCAGCCATGAAATTAAAAGACACTTACTCCTTGGAAGAAAAGTTATGACCAACCTAGATAGTATATTGAAAAGCAGAGACATTACTTTGCCGACTAAGGTCCGTCTAGTCAAGGCTATGGTTTTTCCAGTGGTCATGTATGGGTGTGAGAATTGGACTGTGAAGAAGGCTGAGCACCGCAGAATTGATGCTTTTGAAGTGTGGTGTTGGAGAAGACTTGAGAGTCCCTTGGACTCAAGGAGATCCAACCAGTCCATTCTGAAGGAGATCAACCCTGGGATTTCTTTGGAAGGACTGATGCTGAAGCTGAAACTCCAATACTTTGACCACCTGATGCTAAGAGGTGACTCATTTGAAAAGACCCTGATGCTGGGAAAGGGTGAAGGTGAGAGAAGGAGACGACAGAGGATGAAATAGTTGGATGGCATCACTGACTCGATGGACGTGAGTTTAAGTGAACTCCGGGAATTGGTGATGGACAGGGAGGCCTGGCATGCTGCGGTTCATGGGGTCGCAAAGAGTCGGACACATCTGAGCGACTGAACTGAACTGAACAATTCTTTAAATCATTTCCCTAATTTTCATCTGAAAGATTTCTCTAAGCCTCCCTTCAGTCCTGATTAATTTTTTGACTCTCCCTAAATGCCTTTTAAAAAGGAGACTTTTATAGATTTCTTACTAAAAAATCCATTTTGGTTTGTACAAATGTACATATATTAAAGAAAATATAGATTTTAAATGATTCCCCATCAAATACTAATTCTTCAAAAACATCATAAATAATGAACAACATATCTTAATACTGTTGGTCCTTAGAGACTACTGAATTTAGTATGTGAGAAATTAGTTTGTGAATTTAGTCTGTGCAACACTGATCTGAATCTACCTTTTCCAGAACTGGCAGCCAAGATACCACAAGATGTAAGTTCTTCAAACACAGCCAGTCTCCACTGCGGGCACATTCTTTTAGCATTTGAACTGCTAAATCAGCTTGACCTTGACCCATGGCAATCTGTAAGACAAAAACAAATTAAAAAACTAAAAAAAAAAAAAAAATTCTGATAACATGTTGTAACATAAGAGTTTCAAACTATCCTGCCATACATACTGAACTAACTCAAGTACTGTAAGAAAGTTTCTAAATTTTTACTAAGAAATATCAGACTTCGTTGCTGTTTACAATTGTCTTGCTTTTGTCCTTATATCAATGGCAGATTTATAATATTCTCTGTTTAGTAGAGATAGTACCATTACAAGTTTTCAAGCTACAGAATAAATAATTATTCAACAGTGATTTTTGTTCCTCATCTCACTATTTCCAGCAATTCTTACTCTAAAACATAGGCCTTTAAAAAAAATAATTTTTATGACTGTTGTTGAACTCCTTGAGGGATTAAACATTAACAATACCACTTCTTTGAATTTATTTTCTCTTTTAAAAAATCTTTCTCCAACATTGCATATATTTGGCTCTCAAGCTACTTGGTCTATTGAACTGTGTAATTTCCCAAGCCTTTCATCAGCTAGAAAATCCTAATATGTTGTTGAGCCTCAAGACTCTACACTTAACTCTCTGTTTTTCTATTCATTTTTAGAGAGAAGAGGCAAAAAGAGAGGGGAGAGAGAGAAGATGAGAGGGGAAGGGGAAGAAAAGAGGAGAGAGGAGAGGAAGGGAAAGGCGGACCTGATCTCACTGGACTTCCACTCCAGCACTTTTGATCCCTATCATCTATCTGCACACAAGACACTGACACAGTATGACAGGTCACGCTATAAAACAGAAACTTCCAAGCAGAAGCCAAAGACCCCAGAAAATGGCTTCAGTGTGTAAGACATCTGTATCCGAATGGACAGGTGACCACCTGGCGGCTCAGGCAGTGAAGAACCTGCCTGCAGTGCACGAGGCCCGAGTTCATCCCTGGGTCACAAAGGCCCCTGGAGGAAGAAAGGGCAANCAGTGTGTAAGACATCTGTATCTGAATGGACAGGTGACCACCTGGCGGCTCAGGCAGTGAAGAACCTGCCTGCAGTGCACGAGGCCCGAGTTCATCCCTGGGTCGCGAAGGCCCCTGGAGGAAGAAAGGGCAACCCACGCCAGCATCCTGGCCTGGAGAATCCATGGACAAAAGGGCCTGGCTGCTCCAGTCCATGGGGTCACAGAGGTGGACACGACTGAGCGACTAGCACTAAGTCTAAGATTCTATAAAATGTTTTAGTCAAGAATCTAAATGGTTACATGCTTAAACTCCTCGATATGGAGGAGTTTACGGATAATTTATGTAATATTTATGTATCAGTACAGCTGTGTCTGTCTTTGTATATATGACAGATATACATGTATTGAGAGTCCTAGCTCAAATATTTTATTGAGTATGTGGTCAAAACACTTTGAAGAGAATTGTTACAGACTACTTCAAACCACAGTGATTTCTCTTTTCATCAAGAATACAAGACAGCCTTTCACTGTTTCTTAGATGACTTTTCTAAGTATTGACTTTGTTTCTCAATTAGACTATAAAGTCTTAGAGAGTGGGAACCATGTGTCTTAAGCAGGTAACAAACCATGTAATAAATACTAATATATATTTCTTTTTAATTTTTAAGATCTAACCCAGAACTAAGCAAATAGAAGGGATAAAAGAAACACTGGTTGAAATATTTAGAAGCACATATTAGTCTGCCATTACTGAAATACAAAAATCCCCAAATGGAAGGCATGTACAAGAAAATGAGAGGGGAAAAAAATGTTTCCCAAACTGAAATGGTAGCTAAAACTAGGAACTCAAAATTTTCTATAAGGCATAAACTGTGTGAGAACAGCTTAAAGGTTCATGAAATCTTAGAAGAAAACATTTACTATAAGAAAAAACATTTAAAAAGCACAACAGGAAAGTGTCAGGAAGACGGTTAACCCCCACATTAAAAAAGTAAGACACACCAGAGTTTTTTGAAATAAAAATTATTTTTTACATTAAGAATATATTATTATTAGCACATATATTCAGTATAACAACACAACTTTTAAAGTAACAGATTTATGAATATCTATATCTGTATTTAAAGGTTTTACAGTATTAAAAATTGTGGAACACTAAACTCTAGAAATTTACACAGTTAAACTTACAATGAGTGTAAGTGGTTTTATCTTTTTGCCATCAGAGCTAAGAGATACAGCCCATAGATCAGAGCTCCCTTTCCCCAAGACATCTCACTGACAACTGAATACTGTCCTGATGTATTAATATACTATAACCAGGACTGAAGGAAACTCCCTAGAGTTAGTGCAACACCTAAATGCAACTAAGCCAAACTCTCTGCTATTTTGCTATCTTCCACTTACATTCCTCATAACATTCTCTTTTCAATTTTTGGTTTCTTTTAAAGCAGTTTGCTTTCTTAATCATTATTATTTTCCCAATGAAAAAGATTTATATTTTGATGTCAAAAATTGAGAATAAATTAATACACTTTAAAATGTGTATGCAAACTGAACTGAAAAAAAAAGGTGCTAATCTGAAAAAACTAAAACTCAGAAATTTAGCTCAGGAAAAAAGTCACATTATATTAGACAAGTTTATTATCTTATTAGACTTCTGGAGTTCAGAAACCTACTAATCTATTGCTCTAAGGTGATACTACAGGGCTGTTCTTTCTAGGGGCTGTAGGAGAGACTCCTGTTACCTTTTCTACCTTCTACATTTCTTTGCTTGTGGTCCCTTCTACCATCTTCAAAGTCAGCAGCATAGCATCTCCTCACCTCTTTGACCTATGCCTCATCACACCTGCCTCTTCCACCTTCATTCTGCCCCTTCTACCTCCTTCTTAAAAGCACCTTTATAATTATATTAGGCTCAATTGAATAACCTCAGATAACCTCTCCATCTCAAAATGCTTAATCATATTTACAAAGTTCTTTCTTCCATGTAAAATAACAAATTCATGGGTTCTGGGGATCAGAATGTGGACAANAACTTCATTCTGCCCCTTCTACCTCCTTCTTAAAAGCACCTTTATAACTATATTAGGCTCAATTGAATAACCTCAGATAACCTCTCCATCTCAAAATGCTTAATTATATTTACAAAGTTCTTTCTTCCACGTAAAATAACAAATTCATGGGTTCTGGGGATCAGAATGTGGACAATTTTCAGGGACATTAGTTGCTCTACCATAAAAACNTTGAACATCTGAAAGTTCTCGGTTCACATACTGTTGAAGCCTGACTTGGAGAATTTTGAGCATTACTTTACTAGTGTGTGAGATGAGTGCAATTATGCAGTAGTTTGAACATTTTTTGTCATTGCCTTTCTTTGGAGTTGGAATGAAAATTGACCTTTTCCAGTCCTATGGCCACTGCTGAGTTTTCCAATATGCCAGCAAATTGAGTGTAGCGCTTTCACAGCATCATCTTTTAAGATTTGAAACAGCTCAACTGGAATTCCATCACCTCTACTACCTTTGTTAGTAGTGATGCTTCCTAAGGCCCACTTGACTTGGGATACCAGGATGTCTGGCTCTAGGTGACTGATCAGACCATTGTGGTTTTCTGGGTCATCAAGATCTCTTTGGGATAGTTCTTCTGTGTATTCTTGCCACTTCTCCTTAGTATCTTCTGCTTCTGTTAGGTCCATACTGTTTTTGTCCTTTATAGTGCCCATCTTTGCATGAAAAGTTCCCTTGGTATGTCTAATCTTCTTAAGTGATCTCTGGTCTTTTTCATTCTATTTCTTCCTCTATTTCTTTGCATTGATCATTGAGGAAGGCTTTCTTATCTCTCCTTGCTGTTCTTTGGAACTCTGCATCCAGATGAGTAATTTACTGCAGCTTCTAAATCAGCATTTGCTGCTGTACTCTGCACATTTATGTTTAAGGTTAGCCTCTTTCTTTAAAGTTCATTAACCGTTCTCTGCTAGCTTCACACTGTTCTCCTGCAGCATTCTCATCTCTCTCAGCCTTCATGGAATTGAAGAGAGTTACGGTGTCTCTTCAGATTGTTGCTGTTTAGTCACCAAGTTGTGTGGGACTCACTGTGACCCCATGGACTACAGTCGGCCAGGCTGTCCCTGGGATTTCCCAGACAGGAATACTGGAGTGAGCTGCATTTCCTTCTCCAGGGGTCTTCCCTACCCAGAGACTGAACTCAAGTCTCCTGCACTGGCAGAAGGTTACTTGACTGGTGAGCCACCAGAGAAGCCCTCTCCTATTTAGATTTCAGCTTAAGAGAATGTCATGGCTGATCTGGTCTATACAGACCTTTAAAACTCCCTCCATATCAGTAATAAGACTGTCTCACTTTCTTATCAGCCATGTGTTCACTGGAGTAGCACTTTTTAAAAAACTTCTTCCTTGGTATTGGGGTATCGCTAACTAGCCATACTGTGACAGTACTGTGACTGTTTCCAGTGAATAGTGAAGGGACTCAGTCACACACACATGCATCATTTACCCCCAAACCCCCACGCCACCCAGTCTGCAGGTGACTCCAGGCAGAGCTGCACAGGTTGCACAATATGTCCCTGTTCGTTATTCATTTTATACATAGCAGTCTGCACATGGCGATACCAAAGTCCCTAACTAGCCATTCCTCCAGCAACCATGAGTTCATTCTCCAAATCTGTAAGTTGGAGGAGTGCTTTTAATGTCCTTCAATACCTGTTCCTCTGTAATCACAACTTGGCTAACAATTTGGCACAAGAAAGCTAGCTTTTAGTCTGTCTCAGCTTTGGACATGACTTCCTCACTAACCTTAAGGAGAGACATGTGACCCTTTGCCTTGAGGCCGTTTTAGTGTTATTAACTGAACTAACTTAAATTTGTTGTTCCATATGAATGATGCTCAATAAATTGTACTTGAAATCAAATCCCTAAAATTTGGTTAAAAAGATAAGTGCTTGTCATTTTGCAGCAGTATGAACTTTTAAAACTTATCCATGAAATAAAGTGTCCCATTTTATATAAAAACTGCATTAATAAAACCACTTGACCAAATAGTCACCCAGCCATACACCAGTATATATAACTTCTGCTTAGAAATAGAGTATAATTTTAGAAGTATATTAAACTTTCAAAGAATTTGAATATGTGAATATTATGAGGTTTTTCACTTCACGACATTAAAACCTAAATATCATTTAATCTAGAGATGACATAGTACAATACAGAAGTACTCTAGAGGACAGAGGGTCAAACAACAGATTCAATGAGAAAGGTCATGTGCAGTGGGACACAGAGAGGATACTTTCAATGACTAAACGGGCGAGGGAAGAAGAGTCTACTGAGAACCTTTCGGCAATTGCCTCATTTTACTTAAACCTCCATTTCACTTATACGAATAGACAGAAGTATATAAATGAGCAAGAAATATGTCAGTTAGTGTTAAAAAGTGGGTAAAGAATTGAAGCAGGTAGATGTGTTGGTACTGATTAGATGACCCAGAAAAGCCTCTCTGAAAATGTTAACATTTGAATGATACAGAGGAGATAAACATTTAAAAAGAAAGGAAAAAAGCAGCAATTTGATAGGACAACTAAGATCAAGGCATCACTTCATGGCAAACAGATGGGGAAACAATGGAAACAGTGAGACTATTTTGTTGGGCTCGAAAATCACTGCCAGTGGTGACTGCAGCCACGAAATTAAAACATGTGTGCTCCTTGGAAGAAAAGCTATGACCAACCTAGGCAGCATATTAAAAAGCAGAGACATTACTTTGCCAATAAACATCCATCTAGTCAAATCTATAGTTTTTCCAGTAGTCATGTATGGATGTGAGAGTTGGACCATAAAGAAAGCTGAGTGCCAAAGAACTGATGCTTTTGAATTGTGCTGTTGGAGAAGACTCTTGAAAGTCCTTTGGACTGCAAGGAGATCCAATCAGTCCATCCTAAAGGAAAACAGTCCTGAATATTCATTGGAAGGATTGATGCTTTGGCCATCTGATGTGAAGAACTGTCTCATTTGAAAAGACCCTGATGCTGGGATAATCATGATGGTGTGATCACTCATTTTGAGACAGACATCCTGGAATGTGAAGTCAAGTGGGCCTTAGAAAGCATCACTATAACAAAGCTAGTGGAAGTGATGGAATTCCAGTTGAGTTCTTTCAAATCCTGAAAGACGATGCCATGAAGTGCTGCACTCAATTTGCCAGCAAATTTGGAAAACTCAGCAGTGGCCATAGGACTGGATAAGGCCAGTTTTCATTCCAATCACAAAGAAAGGCAATGCCAAAGAATGCTCAAACTATAGCACAATTGTACTCATTTCACACACTAGTAAAGTAATGCTCAAAATTCTCCCAGCCATGCTTCAGCAATACATGAACTGTGAACTTCCAGATGTTCAAGCTGGTTTTAGAAAAGGCAGAGGAACCAGAGATCAAATTGCCAGCATCCACTGGATCATCGAAAAAGCAAGAGAATTCCAGAAAAAACATCTACTTCTGCTTTATTGACTATGCCAAAGCCTTTGACTGTGTGGATCACAATAAACTGTGGAAGATTCTGAAAGAGATGGGAATACCAGACCACCTAACCTGCCTCTTGAGAAACCTATATGCAGGTCAGAAAGCAACAGTTAGATCTAGACATGGAACAACAGACTGGTTCCAAATAGGAAAAGGAGTACATCAAGGCTGTATATTGTCACCCTGCTTATTTAACTTATATGC
>SJYW01002888.1:686393-760627 GCA_006410735.1 Raphicerus campestris | reverse complement strand
GGGGCTCCAAAATCACTGCAGATGGTGACTGCAGCCATGAAATTAAAAGACGCTTACTCCCTTGGAAGAAAAGTTATGACAAACCTAGATGGTATATTGAAAAGCAGAGACATTACTTTGCCAACAAAGGTCTGTCTAGTCAAGGCTATGGTTTTTCCTGTGGTCATGTATGGATGCGAGAGTTGGACTGTGAAGAAGGCTGAGTGCCGAAGAATTGATGCTTTTGAACTGTGGTGCTGGAGAAGACTCCTCAGAGTCCTTTGGACTGCAAGGAGATCCCACCAGTCCATTCTGAAGGAGATCAGCTCTGGGTATTCTTTGGAAGGAATGATGGTAAAGCTGAAACTCCAGTACTTTGGCCACCTCATGCGAAGAGTTGACTCATTGGAAAAGACTCTGATGCTGGGAAGGATTAGGGGCAGGAGGAAAAGGGGATGACACAGGATGAGATGGCTGGATGGCATCACCGACTCAATGGACATGGGTTTGGGTGGACTCTGGGAGTTGGTGATGGACAGGGAAGCCTGGCGTGCTGCAGTCCATGGGGTCACAAAGAGTTGGACATGACTGAGGAATTGAACTAAACAGAGCTGGCAGAGCCTGGCGGGCTGCTATCTATGGGGTCACACAGAGTTGGACTCGACTGAAGTGACTTAGCAGCAGCAGCAGAACTGATTTATAACTCTTAAAGGAGCCAGATTCTCAAAATGTACTTTACAAATTAATGGCTTATACAGAGTTGGACACAACTGAAGCGACTTAGCAGCAGCAGCAGCATCAAATTACTTAAATATGAAAATCAGCTCAAACAGATCATATGCAATTTGACTATGATGGGCACCTACTGTTTTGTACCTGCAATCCTTCCCCTCATTTCTGAGTACAGCCCCACTCTATCTGTAACTTCTTTGGGGGGAAAATCTTGGTTCAGATATTACTGTTGGAATTAGCTGCAGAGGTGGATATGTTACCCAAGCAAGAAAATCAGAGTCGTCCTATAGAGTTTTTTATAGTAAAATTGGGAAAGTAAGTTTCTTTCACTACAAGCTTTAAACAACATGATATGATATCAGTAGCCTTATCCTTCAGCATATATATGAACCATAAGATTAAGGGCAACACAGAAGCAGGAATCAGAAAGAAAAAAAAGAAAAAGGAAAAGGAAAGATAGGGAGAGAGAAAGGGGCAGAGACATGCAGAGAGAAACTACAAGGCTGGGACAAAGGAAGGAAACCTCCTGCTGTTATCAGAGTCCAAGAAACCAACTGGCCCAGAGGCCACCCCTTCTTTTTCTAACCAAGAGTTAGGTGGATAAACACTCTATCAGATATGAATAAAAAGTACCTAGCAAATAAACATTCAACAGGGATGCATAAATAGGGATATTTTCTCTCCATGCTAAACGAAAGGAAAGCAAAGAATATATCCATACATACTTTGACATACTTTTCACTAACCAGACAAGTGACCATTCTAAATGGAGCCTCAAAAATATGTGCATGCATATGTGTGAACATGTGCACAAGTACACCCACAGGGAAAATGGGCATCTTGCCAAAACAGAAAATAGCCATTATGTGAAACACTGGGTTAGTGAGCATAATGGGCTGAAATGTAGCCCTCCAAAAGAAACATGCTGAAGGCCTAATCTCAAAACCTCAGAAGATGACCTTATTGGAAACAGGGTCATTGTAGATATAATTAGTTAACTTCAGATGAGTTCAGACTGGGCTAAAGTGAACTCCCAATTAAATACCACTGCTTTTCTTATAGGAAGACAGGTGTGTGAATTCTGAAACACACAGGGCAAATGTCAAGTGATAATGAAGACAAATATTCAAATTATATACCCTTACACGCCAAAAAACATGGAAGATTGCAAGCAAACCACCAGGATCTGTGAAAGGGCAAGGAAGGATTCCTCTATCAGTTTCAAAGGGAACGTGGCCTTGCCAAAATCTTGATTTCAGACTTCTAGTTTCCAGAATTATGACACGGTACACGTCTGTTGTTCTAATCCACCCAGCTTGTGGTCCTGAGGGCAGCCTTGGAAAACTGATACTGGTAAGAGTGGAAATGAAGGTGCATGTGGAAAAACTTCATCTAAGGCTGAGGCAGATTTTTTTATGTTAGCATCTGCCAAGAACATCTCTCTAAACTGAGAATAAATCTTGAGTCCTTCAGTATTTACAGAGAACATGCTTTGGAGCTGGATTTGAATTCTGTCATTTAGTTGTGTGATCTTGTTTCCTCATTTTTAAATGGATGTAAAGATAGCCTCTCATATGGTTGCTGTGAGGATTATAGCACTTATGACTAGTACCTGGCATATAGTAAAAGCTATTAAAATATTAGCAATGATTATTGTCGTTATAAACATTCACATTTAAGGAAAGAATGAGTTCACTAGGGCAAAATTAATCCTTTGAGCTAAGAGATAATTTTTCAAATAATACCCTGATATATGTGAATATAATAGTTTTGTATATTAAAAACAGAATGACTATTTGGTACTGTGAAATTTTTCTATGATAAGCATGGAAGGCCCAGTATATTTTTCAATTTCATAAAACATTGTGCTAGCTCATTTATATGAAAAATTCAAATATAGGGAAAGACATGCATATGTTAGGTTTACTTGACTGAAATATATATAAGCTTTGATTAAACACAGTTTATATATAATATTTCATATACGTTATGTGGAAATATTAAATATAAATTGTCAGCATACTATTTTAACTGTGCCAACATATTTCCAACATAATTCTAAAACCTCCTGTGGTTTAGAATAACAAAAATCTATTATTCTTGGATGACTGAGCTTCAAGTAAAATTCTTTTCATATTCTCTGACGTAGTTTTTCCAAATTTTTCTAAATACAAATATTAATACGGTATGCTATTTTCAAATGAGTGATAGCTTTAAATGCTTCCTTTAAGACTAATTAAAAGGCTTAACAAATACGTATTGCACAGATGTTTACAAACTAAAGATATACAAATTATTTTGGTTTTACAGCAATAACTCATTTTGAAGGCTTTATTATCTAGGACTCTGGGACTTCTCAGGTGGTGCTAGTGTTAAAGAACCCGCCTGCCAACGCAGGAGCTGCAGGAGACTGTTTGATCTCTGGGTCAGGAAGATCCTCTGGAGAAGGAAACAACAACCCTCTCCAGTATTCTTGCCTGAGAAATCCATGGATAGAGGAGTCTGGCAGGATACAGTTCACATGGTCACAGAGTCAGATACTACTGAAGTGACTTAGCATATACTCATGGAATCTGTATATTTAATTTTATCTAAATCATACATCTGCTGCCCTGCTTTGAAATTCTGATCATAGATGAATGTCTAAAAATCTCGAGTGTTTTCATAAGAAAAGAATTTTTAAAAGTTCAAACATCCTAGCTAGGTATAAGATGTCAATTATGTATCAAATTTAACACAAAATTAATTGTGGTCATATCCAACACAAACAAATATTTCTTTAAACCAAGTAGAGTTGTAAGACAAATAGGATACAGGAGAAAAGTGTATTATCTTTCTAAAGTCAGCATAAAATAAAATGTAAACTAACAACAAATAATTTAGATCTTCTGCCCCAAAGAAAACATACATATGGCCAAGAATCATATGAAAGATGCTCAGCATCACTAATTATTAGAGAAATGCAAATCAAAACTACATAAGGTATCACCTCACACCAGGCGGAATGGCCATTATAAAAAAATCTATAAACCGTAAGTGCTGGAGAGAGTGTGGAGAACAGGGAATCCTCCCACACTTTTGATGAGAGTGTAAATTGATACAGCCACTATGGAGAACAGTATGGAGATACTTTAAAAAATTGAAACAGGGCCACAATATGATCCAATAATTCCACTGCTGGGCATATACCCAGAAAAAAAATTCAAAAAGATATATGCACTCTAGTGTTCAATGCAGCACTATTTACAACAGCTAGGACATGAAAGCAAGCTAAATGTGGGTCAACAGAAGAATGGATAAAGAAGAGGTGATATATATATATATATATATAATTACTTAGCCATAAAAAGATGAAGTAATGCAATTTGCAGCAACATGGATGAACCTAGAGATTATCATACTGAGTGAAGTCAGTCAAGAGAAAGACAAATACTATATGATATCACTTACATGCGGAATCTAAAAAGAAAAAATGGCTTAAATCTACTTATTTACAGAGCAGAGACTTCCCTGGTGGTTCAGACGGTAAAGCGTCTGTCTACAATGCAGGAAACCTGGGTTTGATCCCTGGGTCGAGAAGATTCCCTGGAGAAGGAAATGGCAACCCACTCCAGTACTCCTGCCTAGAAAGTCCCATGGATGGAAGAGCCTGATGCAAGCTACTGTCCACAGGGTCGCAAAGAGTTGGACACCACTGAGCGACTTGACTTTTCACAGAGCAGAAGCAGAGCCACAGGTGTAGAAACAGAAAATTTTGGCTACAAAGGGGGAAAGCGGGGAGTGAATTGGGAGACCGGGGCTGCACACTGCGCATGTGTTCCCATCATGTCTGACTCTTCACAGTCCCATGGACTGTAGTCCACCAGGCTCATCTGTCCATGGGGTTTTCCAGGCAAGAATACTGCAGCAGCTTGCCACTTTCTACTACAGTGGGTCTTCCCAACCAAGGGGTCAAATCAGTGTCTCTTGCATCTCCCGCACTGGCAGGTGGAAGCCCATATACACACTACACATATGAAATATGTAACTAATAAGAACCTACTGTAGAGAACTGAAAACTACTCAGCACTCTGCAATGACCTATACAGGAAAACAATTTTTTAAAAAGTGGATACATTTATAACTGGTTCACTTTATTGTACAGCAGAAATTAATGCAACACAGTATATCAACTATATTCTAATAAAAATTATTAAAAAAAAAAAAAACAAATAATTCAGGTCAGTGGTCTAGGTCTAGAAAAGAAGTGTACTTACCCAGAGTTTTACATGCAAATAGGGCCATGGCACTTTGCAGTCTGTCTGGCCTGAGAGCCTGTACCACAAGAACCTTAAAACATAAGTGCAGAGTATTTTTAAACAATAAAGTTCCCACAACAACTGTAATTGAACAATGATGCTAATTAATTTAAAAAATGCTTATCACAATATTTCCTACGGCTAAAACTGTCCTAATAGGTGTATAAAAATACATTTCTTTACTAGCCAAAATATTACTAAAATCCATCAGATCTATTGCTGTTATTTAGTCTCTAAGTCGTGTCCAACTCTCGCTGCCTCTTGGATTGTAGCCCACCAGGCTCCTCTGTCCATAGGATTTCCGAGGCAAGAACACCAGAGTGCCATTTCCTTCTCCAGGGGATCTTCCCAACCCAGGAATCGAGACCACATCTTCTGCTTGGCAGGCAGGTTCTTTATCACTAGGCCACCTGGGAAGCTCTCAGATCTATTATCAAAGGTAGACATCAGCATGTACTGGTCACAGTGCTAGCTGTCTTCAGAAGCTAACAAAGGGCCCAATGACAAGTGAAAATAAGTCTGTAGCTGAGGCATTCCTGGTGACAGCAGTGCAGAAACATAAAACTCCTAGATTTTTCAAATCACTGATTTTATGCTGAATCACGTCTATCCAGTTCTAGATTTTTAAGTTTTCAGATGAAGTTTTTCTTTACTTTTATTTTCTTTTTCTTAAACACACCTGATGAAACAGAACTTCAAAAGGAGAAAACAAAAGGGACAGAACGATAACCAGCAGTATAGTGAAGAGAAAGGGCAGAGTGATAAAGAACCCGACTGCCGGTGCAGGAAATGTAGGAGATAAGGGTTTGATCCCAGGTCCAGAAGATCCCCTGGAGAAGGAAACTGCAACCCACTCTGGTATTCTTGGCTGGAGAAACCAGTAAGCAGAAGAGACTGGCGGGCTGCCATCCATGGAGCCACAAAGAGTTGGCCGTGACTCAGCACTGAGGATGCACGCACACATAAACGGAAGGGTCACCTCCTGGAGCATCAGGTCCCCTGTCCTCTCCAACACTAAGGTTTCTCTAGCCAACAGGGACACAAGCTCCCCGATCCTTAGCATAAGGTCTTTCTTTTCCTTAGACAGAACCCTATGAAATGTGTGAAGAACCTGAACAATAAATAGTTCAATCGCTTTCTATATGGATACTCTATTCCAAGATCCCCCTTGGGTCAGAGGCAGGGGGAATAATAAAAGCTTGGCGGGAAACACGCTGCCCAGAAACACTGTCTGGAATCTCCCTGTCTGGATAGGGTGGCAAGACCAGAGAGCCTTTTCCCACATTCGCCCCAAGGTTAAGTGACACCCTACGGGCAAAGCTTTCATTTAAATGGCTTCTGAACAAGAGAAACATTTAAGACTTTTATGTATTTAGATAATTTACCTGCTGAAATAAAGAAACTTTCTTTATAAGAATAGATGGAAACTCTTGCTCACACATTGAATTATGATAATAGGTACGCCACAAAGCTACATCTTCAAAGCACAGGGTCTGATAAAGACTGGGAAGAGCAATCTAAAAAATAAAAATAAACACATATAATGAGCAACAAACATATAAATACAGACATACAAACATACATACTAAATACATACACACACATGCATACTAAAAAATAGTAAGTGGAATTCCTGATAGATATTATGTTTTCTAACTCATGTTGGCTTCCTCAATCATGTCTAAGTCAGAAACAGTATAGTGCCTGTACCTAATCCAGAATTAAAAGCAAGTATTTCTAAGGTAATACGACATCAATTTTTGTGCATTAACAAATCTTTTCTCTATGTAAAAACACGTGTACCTATCTCCCCCTTGTGGAGAAAAGAATACTTTCACTAAAACCAAGTACAAATTTTAAACACTGCTACAGTAAGAGTTCCATGCTAGAGTGTAAAAATATGCCTAGTTACAACTTCAACTCTTTATTTCCTAAGTGACCGTAAGTGTCTATTATCATTTTATGCCTTAGCTACTTCATCTGTGAAATGCGTAGCAATGTTGCAAATATCTAATGAGAACATCCATTTTTAAATTCTGCATAATACCTCGAACATAAGAAGGTGGGGAGGAGAAAGAAGAGAGGGATAAAAGAGTGGGGAAAATCCCACTATATTTGGAAAACATATATCAAAGGCATGGACTGTGGTATCAGAATGATCAAATTAAAATCAGTTTCAAAACTTCCCAGCTATTTGATCTTGGGTAAATTATTTAACTTGTCTATACCTCAGCCTGCCCTTCTCAAAAACAAGCATAATTATGACTTTTTGAATATGTTATTGTGATAATACAGTAAGATAATACATCTGAAGCATTTAATATGATGGCTGGCACATAACAAGTCCTCAAAAATATGTGTGAAATTTTAGTGAAAATTCAGGTTCAAGCATTTAGCAATTCACTGCACAGATTCTCATTTCTTATCCATGAAAAGAAAGTTAATTAATATCTCCCTTTTAAGATTTGTGTGATAATTAAATAGTTCATTTGAAAATGTTTTATAAATTAAAATAATAAAACATTAATATATAGTATAAACATTCTCTGAAGAGGAAAGCTGCCTTTCCTCAATGCTTTGCATTTCTTTACTTAACAAGAAATTAGTATGTGAAAAAAAATAACTATACTTTTATAGGTTAATACAGTTAAGATTTTTTGCCAAGAATAACCTCTCAGTAGATCAATTATTCAAACAATTTAACTGTACCATCTTGATTAATATTAATTTTTCATTAGGAGCTCATGAAATAGTTCACAGGTCCAGCCCAATAATCCAGAAATACCTTCAAATTCTATTTTTTATAATTATTGAGTTTTGCATTCTAGTAAAGTTGTTTAAAAAAAAATGTTTCTTACTCTAAGCAAACAGTTGAGTGTAAAAGTTATTAAAAGGTGAATAGAAGTGATAGAAATAATTTGATTTGAAACCTTTTCAACGTAAGTATCATACTGTATTTTATTACTGATCCTAAATTATTAATAAGGCATTCACATACCATATTAGAGGACATTTCATTTACTTATCTTTCTATTCTCTATTGGTATATAGTACAGAATCTTGACCATGTGGATATTCAACATGTTACACAATGAATGAAAGATTCATTAATTAATTTTTCATTACAGAGCTAATCAGAATAATACTTGGATATTCTTTTACCCACAGATTTTATGTCATTTTCACAGAAATATCAACACTGAGTATGAAGTGGTAGAACATAAATAAAAATATAAACAGAAATAATGCAACTATTAAAAAATTAAATATTCTTCAAAGTAAGAAAGGAATACCTTTAATGTTGCCACTGCCCAGCTTCTTTCCTGATCTATCCAAGATGGAAGTTGATCACGTATTCTTTGTTGAGAGTCCTTTTTAATTAGAGCAATTATTTCCCTTAGTACATTTGGTAAAATTCAGGCTTTAAAAAATTTTTGTTAAATTGACCAGCTAATTTTATGAACACTATTTTGGTTTTTAAGAAGAAACTCATTCTATGTATTTTTCATTTATATCTATTTTACAAATCAATATGGTAAAATTCTACATAAGGTATAGATAACGATTTAGAAAAATGTAACATTTATTTTCATAACGTTTATTCCTTTGTAAAACTTCAGAAAAACTCAAATGCAATATGAAATTATCATAAAACTGCATTATTTTTATCTTGCATTTCCAACATAATCAAGGTTTTGCATTACAGTTTGGATAGGCTGCTTTGAAGAATAATTTTATCCATTACCTGTTGAGGTAGAAAATTACTGGAGGAAAAAAAGCTAATTTGAATAAAGTTTCAAAAGATAAGTGAAGTAATTTTTAATTTCACTTAGTTAAGAAAACTTTCCTAGCTATACTACAAGATTTAATTTTCTTAGAATTTCAAAATACATACACTGAAAAAAGAAAGCATATTAATTTATATTCAATTAAATATTCTCAAAAAAAATGTCCTCAAGGACAAAAAAAATATATCAGTCCGTTTTATATTAGGGGAATAGAGGGAAGGACATATTCCTCTAATTAAAATATAATTTCAACAGTAACTTAAAACTACTCTGAAGCAAATTATATTTCATGAAGTCAAAATCAGAATTACTTTCCCTAAGAATGAAATAATAATTTTAATTATTCTAACTTACAACTTTCCGCAACATGTCTCCAACAACCACACCTGTAAATGTATCCCATTCCTGTTTAACAAAAATATGAGAAACACACAAAAGATAAATATTCTAACCATTTAACAAATCTTTTTAAATTTCCCCATTAAGACAGCTTACAATTTAGCTTTCTATAAAACATGGAGGAAAAATCTCCTTTCATATCTTCCCAATTCTTAATATATTATGAGTTTATGTACCTTACCAATATAAAACCATTATGTTGGTCTCATACCAACATTAAAATGAAATCTATTAGAATAATTATAAGAAAAAATATAACCACATTAAACACATGTGAGTCTCAACATCTAAAAATGAAAATGTCTATACAATTAGCATTTATCATTATCTTTAATTTGTCCTATTACATGCTATTCTTCACTAATATATAAGCAGTAAGATGCATCAGAAGTTTAAAAATTGTGTATACTGGGAAAAATAGAGAAAAGTCCCACCATTAACTTATCTTTTCCAATGTATAGGGAGAAGATGGCCATTGCTACTTTTTTTTCCTAATTAACTCATGGAATCAAAATTGAACAAGTGTTACAGAATACAGAGCTCTTTGAAAATCTACGTCTTCACTCTGGGTTACTCGATCAGATAATTATGGACACTACCATATTTTTTGTTACACATTGGCCAGCATAAGAATAATAATATTTGAGTGCAATATGGAAAAACTACCAAGCAACATACTGCCTCTACTCACTCTTCCTACTAGAGTTATATAGTCATAAATAAATAAAATGCAAATTATTACTACTATTTTATGTGAGTCAAGGAAAAGTGTTCTCTTTTCCCAACGATAATTTATTTATACTTCAAGAGAGAAAACTAAGTCTCATACAACAGAGCTTACTGATCATGATGAAAAGTATACAGGAAGAGGGAAATGCATCAAAGTAAACAGTATAAATAAAAGTAGCCAAATCAAAATCAGGAGAAATTTATACAAGTCAACCAGAGTATTTAGAGTTAGAAATAGAGAAAGAACAGTCATATGGAATGGCATGTATTCAAATGAGGAGAACCCAGAGCATAGTTGAAATCTGATCATAGACTGTTAAAGGTTACCAGGTCACTAGGTCAAAGTGCACTGTCCATACACTATTCCCTGCCACTCTGGCTACTGCAAACCCACTTTAATGAAAACGGCAGAATAATGAGGAAAATCACTTACAAAGAACTTTTTTAACATTAGAAGTAAATCAGAGATGGATTACTTAGCCCTATCTTAAAGGACATTTCTTTCAAGTCTGAGAGGGGGTTACATGGCAGACCAGAAATGAAAACATAAACAAAATAAGATAAATTATACATTAAAAGATTATAAATCTTCAGACTCGAGAAGGAGGTTTCTGAGAGTGACCCACTCTTGTTTCATGTGCTGATTCTAAGCATGCCAATGTAAATGATAAATAATGTACTGCTATACTCGTATAGCTTCGTATTTTTATATATATCAGCCCCCTGCTTAGATAAGGAAAATAATAAGGCTGATTCTTCTGGTGTCCTGGAAAAGTACACTTGTGTTCAGAAAAATCTTGGTAGTATGGCAAGTTAGGGATAAGGCAATGGCACCCCACTCTAGCACTCTTGCCTGGAAAACCCCATGGATGGAGGAGCCTGGTGGGCTACAGTCCATGGGGTTGCTAAGAGTCAGATACGACTGAGCGACTTCACTTTCACTTTTTACTTTCATGCATTAGAGAGGGAAATGGCAACCCACTCCAGTGTTCTTGCCTGAAGAATCCCAGGGACGGGGGAGCCTGGTGGGCTGTCATCTACGGGGTCGCACGGAGTCAGACACGACTCAAGTGACTTTCCATGGCAAGTTAGAGTTCTTTCCCTGTCTTATCATTCCTTCAGAATATCTGGCTCAACCACAGGAGAGTAGAACTGGAAATCACCATCATACACTAAATTTCTAACTAAGTAAAAAATGAATAAGTTGATATGGAATTTCTAGCCTTAAGCAATTTCTAATCTAATTAAAAGTCCACCCATTATCAAATTTCTATGCAACTCATAATATTTTCCTCCTTTTCTTCTACTTACATTTTCTTGAAAAAGTTCAGGATGCATGCCTCGAATGAAATGCAAAGCGAACATCAACTGATCAGCCTGAAAAGAATAACAGATATTATTTTGCTTTTTCTAAATGTCTTTTTTGGAAAAGCGTACTTCCTAAATTCTGGCTCATAAATTCTATGCTCTATCATTTAATAATTTACTTTTATCAATATAAAAATGACTATTCAGATGGCATCTACATAGGACAATGCTTCTAAGTTGGCAGTGGAAATATAGACAGAGACCTAATATTTAGAAGTAGTGCTAAGGAATAATCAGTGTATATATCTCATGAAAAAAGACAACAACAACAACAAAAAAAAACAGATTTAACTAGATGAAATCCAACTATAAGGTTTAGATTAGACATTATTAACCAGATCAACCTCTTGCATTAGTAATCTTCAATTTGTCATTGTGTATGTTATATGCTCATGAACATCCTATATCCCCACAGGATGCAACAACTTGCATTTCTAGAAATTTGTGCAAAGAGATTACAAATGTACTCTAAATAAGAAATGAGGGTACTCATTGCAAGGCTTTTTACAGTGGAGGGGTAAACTGAAACAACATAAATGTTCAAAAGTCTATCATGAATAATAGGCAAATCGAAATATACAGCATAGTTCAGAGTTTAAACAAATAATTTTATATAAACAGACGTATATATCTGCAAAAGAAATTAGAAATAGATAATAAAGTTTTTTATCAGTGATTTGAGATTACAGGTTATTTTTGTTTCCTTATTTGATGTATTTTGCAAACCTTATAAAATAAGCTTCTGTCATTTCTGTCAAAGAAAGCAATGAATTTACCAATATAAACAAAACCATCTGCTAAAGCACCATGTTTCCTACAGAATTCTAATATAAACTTTATTTAGCTTTTTCCATACTGTGCTGGTGCTGCTGCTGCTAAGTCACGTCAGTCGTGTCCGACTCTGTGCGACCCCATCGATGGCCCACCAGGCTCCTCCGTCCCTGGGATTCTCCAGGGACAAGAACACTGGAGTGGGTTGCCATTTCCTTCTCCAATGCATGGAAGTGGAAAGTGAAAGGGAAGTCGCTCAGTTGTTTCCTACTCCTAGCGACCCCATGGACTGCAGCCTACCAGGCTCCTCCGTCCATGGGATTTTCCAGGCAAGAGTACTATCATACTTTATTTATATCTAGTATTACAGGTGTGTATAATTATAAACCTAGAAATAGAAGGATATTATGATACAATATATATAAAAGATACATTCAACAACAACAACAACAACAAAAACCACTCTCCTGTAATCATTACCAGGGCTTCCCTGGTGGCTCAGAGGTTAAAGTGTCTGCCTCCAATGCGGGAGACCTGGGTTCGATCCCTGGGTTGGGAAGATCCCCTGAAGAAGGAAATGGTAACCCACACCAGTATTCTTNGGGACGGGGGAGCCTGGTGGGCTGTCATCTACGGGGTCGCACGGAGTCAGACACGACTCAAGTGACTTTCCATGGCAAGTTAGAGTTCTTTCCCTGTCTTATCATTCCTTCAGAATATCTGGCTCAACCACAGGAGAGTAGAACTGGAAATCACCATCATACACTAAATTTCTAACTAAGTAAAAAATGAATAAGTTGATATGGAATTTCTAGCCTTAAGCAATTTCTAATCTAATTAAAAGTCCACCCATTATCAAATTTCTATGCAACTCATAATATTTTCCTCCTTTTCTTCTACTTACATTTTCTTGAAAAAGTTCAGGATGCATGCCTCGAATGAAATGCAAAGCGAACATCAACTGATCAGCCTGAAAAGAATAACAGATATTATTTTGCTTTTTCTAAATGTCTTTTTTGGAAAAGCGTACTTCCTAAATTCTGGCTCATAAATTCTATGCTCTATCATTTAATAATTTACTTTTATCAATATAAAAATGACTATTCAGATGGCATCTACATAGGACAATGCTTCTAAGTTGGCAGTGGAAATATAGACAGAGACCTAATATTTAGAAGTAGTGCTAAGGAATAATCAGTGTATATATCTCATGAAAAAAGACAACAACAACAACAAAAAAAAACAGATTTAACTAGATGAAATCCAACTATAAGGTTTAGATTAGACATTATTAACCAGATCAACCTCTTGCATTAGTAATCTTCAATTTGTCATTGTGTATGTTATATGCTCATGAACATCCTATATCCCCACAGGATGCAACAACTTGCATTTCTAGAAATTTGTGCAAAGAGATTACAAATGTACTCTAAATAAGAAATGAGGGTACTCATTGCAAGGCTTTTTACAGTGGAGGGGTAAACTGAAACAACATAAATGTTCAAAAGTCTATCATGAATAATAGGCAAATCGAAATATACAGCATAGTTCAGAGTTTAAACAAATAATTTTATATAAACAGACGTATATATCTGCAAAAGAAATTAGAAATAGATAATAAAGTTTTTTATCAGTGATTTGAGATTACAGGTTATTTTTGTTTCCTTATTTGATGTATTTTGCAAACCTTATAAAATAAGCTTCTGTCATTTCTGTCAAAGAAAGCAATGAATTTACCAATATAAACAAAACCATCTGCTAAAGCACCATGTTTCCTACAGAATTCTAATATAAACTTTATTTAGCTTTTTCCATACTGTGCTGGTGCTGCTGCTGCTAAGTCACGTCAGTCGTGTCCGACTCTGTGCGACCCCATCGATGGCCCACCAGGCTCCTCCGTCCCTGGGATTCTCCAGGGACAAGAACACTGGAGTGGGTTGCCATTTCCTTCTCCAATGCATGGAAGTGGAAAGTGAAAGGGAAGTCGCTCAGTTGTTTCCTACTCCTAGCGACCCCATGGACTGCAGCCTACCAGGCTCCTCCGTCCATGGGATTTTCCAGGCAAGAGTACTATCATACTTTATTTATATCTAGTATTACAGGTGTGTATAATTATAAACCTAGAAATAGAAGGATATTATGATACAATATATATAAAAGATACATTCAACAACAACAACAACAACAAAAACCACTCTCCTGTAATCATTACCAGGGCTTCCCTGGTGGCTCAGAGGTTAAAGTGTCTGCCTCCAATGCGGGAGACCTGGGTTCGATCCCTGGGTTGGGAAGATCCCCTGAAGAAGGAAATGGTAACCCACACCAGTATTCTTGCCTGGAGAATCCCCATGGACAGAGAAGCCTGGTAAGCTACAGTCCACCGGGTCACAGAGAGTCGGACACGACTGAGCGACTTCACTCACTAATCTTGCTTGCAAGAAAACCACCCTTCTGTTGGAAAGAGATAAGCCAATCATCAAGGTGGCCCAGTGTCAAGATACCATGACACAGAAAATGGTACAAGAGATACAATATGATCTAGGCCAGGCCAACCAACTGGGAGATGGCAGAAGAATGCTGCTTATGGCAGAAATCTGGGTGCCTAGCTGTACCAATGAATCCCTTTAGTCATAAGAATTTAACAATGATCTTATAAAGAGGAATAACAATAATTCAAGAATAAACTTAAAAATATAGTTTACTGACAGAGAGAGAACACATTATTTCCAATTATACAGAAGCAAAATCAAGAGTCAATTTAATAAAGCTTAAGAATTTTCTGAATACTTGTTTAAAAAAAAACTGTCAATAACAGGGTTTAAAAATAGTTTGTACCTACAATATCCTTGGATCTACATAGCTTATGAGTTAGAAAATGTGGGTGTTTTAAGTTAAATTTATATCAGTTTGCTTGGGATCTGTTACAAAATAATTTAATATCAAGAGAATACATAATAAGCAAAATTTCAACTGATCATCTACATAATTAACTAGCTGAAAGGAAAGCAGTAAGAAAAGTAGGCCACTGGATGATACCCATGCCAGCACACACACTCTAGCCAAAATTCTAGAAGAGCCTATTAGAACAGGATTAATACAATATGAGGGAATCTCGAAGTTTAATAAAAAAAAAATCACATTTCCAGATATAATGGTTTGTTTTAATGACATCCTATTACCAAGACATCTTTGACATCATGAAAAATGGGTTTGAATTCTCGCTACAATATCTACTATATCTGAGCACCCTAGAAAAGTTTAGATCTCTATATCTTGGTTTCCTCCCTTGTAAAACAGAACTGCTGTAGGAATCAATTAACAATGAGTTAAAGGCACTTAGTTCATGGAACTGTAAATTTTAAAAGGCAACAGGTAAAAACTACCTGCTTTACAGTAAAAAGATATACTACATAATACTGGAGAGGAAATTTATTTCAAATATATTTCATAAATCCCATAAATCTCAGAGACTAGTAAGAAGTAGAAAGTATTATTTATTCGATTTATATTTTATAATATTCATTTCTTTCAAATATGTTTAATGAATAGATGTTACCATATGAAGAAAAGTCTTGTTTTAATCTCAAAGAAGTTGATACAGGATAGATCTTAGGCACTCACAAGTGCCTAAGTTTGTGCCTGAACCTAAATCATATATTTTTATATGCACATTAACCTATACTTCCAGAAATTCTAAAATGTTATACATAATACTAAAAATTTTTAAGTTATCAACGCAGAAGTATTTAAATTATCAAGAGTCATTTAATAGTCACAGGTTATATAGTTTCTGAAATTCCCTGGTGGCTCAGAGGTTAAAGCATCTGCCTACGATGTGGGAGACCTGGGTTCGATCCCTGGGTTGGGAAGATCCCCTAGGGAAGGAAATGGTAACCCACTCCAGTACTCTTGCCTGGAGAATCCCATGGACGGAGGAGCCTGGTGGGCTACAGTCCATGGGGTCGCAAAGAGTTGGACATGACTGAGCGACTTCACTTCAAACATGCAACCAGAGAATTTCCACATTTTATTTTATTTAAGAAAACTCATTTTTATAGGAAAAATGCAATTCAAATTAAATGATATGTAAGATAAATACAATCATGACATGCTATCAATATTCAAAATCAATGAACTAGCAAATTCATTTGAAGAAAGAGACTAGGTAAGCTGTATAAGCACAAGCTTAGAAGCACTTTCCTTGAAAAAACTTCTATTCATTCATCACCAGACAGTCTTCCTATACCATTTCAGATCTTTTAGACATACTTCCATGAGGACAGGGAAACACCAAAAACCATATACTCCCCACAAATTTCCTTAAACTCTTTTCCCTACTCTTGCCCAGTTGAGTTGAAAATTATTTAACTTTCCTACAAATTCCATTATTTTGTATCTATTTCAAGCAATAAACTGAGATGAAGAAATTATGTGTAAAGGTATTAACTTGGACACAGTTTTGCTATAATCATCATAAAAACATATGGGGGAGTCAAATGTGTTGCTTATCCTATAATTGTCTAAAGTACTTAGGTTACTAAACACTTTTGACTTCATGAAGAAAAAAAAAATACAGCAAATAATCAAAACTGAAAATACTAGACAATTTTCTCCATTTGGCTTATAGTTTATTAAAATTCTAAATTTTCTACTACAAGTCAATCATTTTTCTGTTCCAGGTCAAAATGCTTTCAATTCACTGTGATGTGAGTACTAACAATCCTCTATTTCAAGAGTATATTGTTGTCACATTACCACCACTAACACAACAGCAAAATGAGCATGCGAGAAGCTCTGGCACTCAGTTTAATGCAACACTGACTGCTAAAAACCCCAAAACTTTCATTCAAATATGAAACTGTTTCCATCCTAAGTAAGCTTAGAGTGCTAAATCTTGAGAATGTTTTACCACCTCATTTTTTGTAATTGCTGTGCTTTCTGCATATTTATTCACCACTGAAACTATGGAATGCTGAATTCACTATGAATAGATTTAATATTATTCATACAAAAATAAGGGCTTCCCTGGTGGCTCAGAGGTTAAAGTGCCTGCCTTTGATGCAGGAGACCTGGGTTCGATCCCTGGGTCGGGAAGATCCCCTGGAGAAGAAAACGGCAATCCACTCCAGTGTTCTTGCCTGGAGAATCCCATGGACAGAGAAGCCTAGTAGGTTACAGTCCACGGGGTCGCAAAGAGTCGGACACGACTGAGCGACTTCACCTCACCTCACCTCACCTCATACAAAAATAAGGATTTTACAAAACAGATATTCTATCATCAATTAAAAACTTGTCTGAAGAATTACAAACTACAGCCCTTTTAAAAATAATTTCAACTGCTCACAACAAAAGGTATTACTCAAGACAGCTAATGAAAAATTCCAGGTGGGTACTAAATGTTGAGGATAGTAAGCCTATAACCCTTCTCGTAGTGCAACAAAATACTGGCTTTAAATCATGTTGGCACTGAAAAGCTTACTGTATCACTCTCTAATTACATTATTAAAATAGGACAAAAAGGTTCATATCTCATCAGTAAATATAATGTATCACTAAAAGTAAAATAAGAACATATATTCCCTGGAAAATACAAAGGATTACAGCTACACTCAGGAGGACTTGCTGGGCCCGGAGCCCAGGGCTGCTGCGGCCGCTGGTCCTCTCTATCTCGCAAGTGCCCTTTAGTTTTTTCACACTCCCTCCTAGAGTCAGACATTACAGCATGAAGTGCTGTACCAGGAGCCCCTACCCTCCTGGTGACAGCATCAGCAGCAATCAAGTAACTCCTTGTTTCACTGTTCCCGGGCAGCCACCACTCTAACCACTCCAGGCCATCCCGGGGCCGCCTGCAGCTTGCGGCTCCCAGGCGCACCGCAGCAAGGCCTCTGGCGGAGTCAAGAGCAACAAGAGCGGCCAGAGCAGGAAACCTCAAAGCACATCAACTACTGAAGAGCAAGTGTGTGAGCACAGACGTTCAGACCAGCCCTGCTGGACATGAAACTGCATTGCATTTGGCTCTGGTGATGAATCATTAAGTGAATGAGGGTAGCACAGTCTCTGGGAAAAGTCCTTCTGCTTAGGAATGAAGAGAGGTAAGAGGAGAGAACACAAGTTCAGGGTATTCCTAAACTTGGTCAGGGGAAAGGGAGAGGAGAGGGCTAAGGGAGGAAGGGAGACAGAACAGGTATTTTAAAACACATACTGACAACATGCACGAACCTTGAAAACATTATGCTAAGTGAATAAAGCAGTTACAAAGGACAAATACGTACATGATTCAACTTACACGAGATACTAAGAGCAGTCAGTCATAGAAAGAGAAAGTAGGCAGTGGTTGCCAGGGGCTGGAGGATGGGCAATTGTTTATTGGGTAGAGCATTCCAGTTTAAGACAAAAAGTAATTATGCAAATTATATAATACAGAGATCAAAAATAAATCAATGATTAAAAATAAAATATTAAAAGTAATTAAAGTAGATATTCTATAAAGCAAAATTTATTCTTTAAAACACAAATAGGCAAATATGGCAAGTAAGGAAGGTAAAAAATAAACAATCTTAAAAATAAAGAGAAGAAAGAAAAATAAGATATTATTTATAAACCACAAAATTAAGAACAGTGGTAAGATCCAGAGTTGACAAAAATGCAAAGATATATTTACTCTATCAGTAGGAGTATTAACTAGTTAATAAAAGGTGGTGTAGTGGTGAAGAACTGCCTACAAAGTAGGAGACTTCAGGAGATGTGGATCCGATCCCTGGGTCGGGAAGATTTCTCTGGAGAAGGAACTGGCAGGCAACTCACGCCAGTATTCTTGACTGGAAAATTCCATGGAGAGAGGAGCCTGGTAGGCTACAGTCCTTGGGGGTTTCCAACAGTCAGACATGATTGAATGATTGAGCACACACATAAAAACCTTGTAGAAGGTAATTTGATAATGCCCAACAAAATTTCAAAAGTTTAGATACTTGAACCAGCAATTATACTTACATTGAGAAATCTCGTTCAAGACACTGATATTGGAAGATTCTGAACTCACTTTCTCCTGTGGACACACCAAGCCTACAGCTAAATATGCAACAATTTCCTCTGTTAAATACCTAAAGACTGGCTGAGCAATTACCACACACTGGGCAAAAGAGAAGAAAACCGTATCAAAGTGGGAGAAACTGGGAACAATCTTGCCATAAAACCCAGCCCTGGAACAGTGACTCAAAATCAGGAGGAAAACTCAGAACCCAGACCTCTTCTTAAGGATTGAAGAATATGACCCCATACTAGGTATCTCAGCTTTAGAGACCTACACCTGAGTAACAGGGTCCCAAAATATCTAGCTTTGAAAATCAGCTGGGCTCACAACACGATATCCACAAGACTGTACTCCTCTGCTCAAAAAAGGCCCCCATGCAGGAACGTGCCCCTCCCAGGGCTCAGCTGAGAAGCAGCGACTGCGATCAGATTTTAAGCAAGCGAAAGAGCTTCCCTTGGTAGATTAAAGCGCAGGCCTGAGATGCAGGAGTCTAACAAGTCAAAGAGCGTGCCGGAAGGCTCTGAGCACACACAACGGTGGGCACCACCTTAACCCTCTCCCTCCGCCAGCCAGCAGGCGCCTCACTGTCCTCCGTTTCTCCGGTGTGGCCATCTCTCTGCAGCTCCGCCTCGCTGCCAGCACCAGGCGCCATGCTGCACTCTCCCTCTGCCATGCTCTAGCCAGCGGGCGCCATCTTCCTCAGTTTTTTCCTTTTCGGGTGAACGCCATCTTTATGCTCCCCTGCCGCCGCCCTACAGCAGGGAGCTACATATTCCTACTCTCCCTCTGCCGTGCTCCAGGGCACCAGAGAATAGCTCAGAAGTGAGCTTTACATATCTCTGAAGCCGATGTTTAGAGCTACAGCCAAGGGGACATCCCTTGGTCATCTGGCTCTAGAAGCCAGGGGCGCTTGCATTCCTGGGTCCTGTGGGACAGTAATACAGAGTTTGTGACCGGCTGTGAGACTCACTCCCATCTTTCTGTGAAAGAGGCCTATTTGCTTATACTGGAGCTCTGGTCTGAGAGGCAGGTTTAGGTATGGCACACACCTAGGGGCTACAGAACTTTCTTAGGGATCAGGGTCAGTGAAGGCCACCTCTGCCCCCTTCTTTTCACCAGTATCTCCCAGAAAAAAACCTTAAACACTTGTCTGAAAGTGAAAGAAAGTGAAGTCGCTCAGTCGTGTCTGACTCTTTCAACCCTATGGACTGTAGCCCTCTAGGTGCCTTCATCCCTGGAATTTTCCAGGCAAGAATACTGGAGTGGGTTGCCATTTCCTACTCCAGGGGTTCTTCCCAATCCAGGGATCGCACACGGGTATCTGTTGAGACCTGACAGAAGCCATGACAAGCTTCAAGGACTAAAGTAGCCAGAGCTACAATCACAGAAAAAGCTGGGTCATTGCCCAGAAGGAGCTGAGATCATCATCCCTCTGACCTTGAGACTCCGCTAGTCAGCATACTCCCCATAGCCTGGTTAGAGCTAGCCCAGATAACACAAAAAGTTCCTTAAGTGAGCCCGCATGCGCAAAAATTAGCCAATTAATAGATGCCAAGAACCCCTTGCAACCAATCCGCCCTTGCCAACTCCCTGTCTTTGTTCTAAGTCTATAAATACTGCTGTAATTCAGGGGTCGGGGCCCTCTTGCCTTACTCCACTGTTGGAAGTGACAGAGTGCCCTAACTCGAGTTAGCAATAAATAAACTCCCTTCTTTTTGCATTGCCGTGGTGGACCTGTTCTCTCAGTCTATTCGAAGACTTGGACATGGAGCATAACAGTATCTCCTGTTGCAGCCAGATGCTTTACCATCTGAGCCAGCAGGGGAGCCCGTACACTTGTCTAGAGCCTCAGTTCTTGCAACTAACACTCAGGAGAGCACCTGGCTCCAGTGCTTACAGTCCCATAGGACTGCATATATTTTCATACTTTAGAATCTGCTCCTTAGGCATGTGGCTTCAAATCATCTTGAATCTACTGCTGACTAAGATTTTCCTCTACAGGATACTAACAGGTCACAACACACCCTCAACTATGGTTGGCTAATAAAAATATAGTAGGCTGCTTGGGCAATCAAAGGTATAAAAGGCAACCAAGGAGAGTTAGAGTAGGATTCAATGACAGGTTCAACAACCACACACTGGTCTAACAAGCACCATTTTGGAGTCCTTCCTCTGGTGGCCCATTGGTAGGAACTGGGGAGGCATTTCCCTAGTGGCTCAGATAGTAAAGCATATGCCTATAATGCAGGAGACTCAGGTTCAATCCTTGGGTTAGGAAGACCCTATGGAAAAGGAAATGGCAACCCACTCTAGTACTCCTGCCTGGAAAATCCTATGGATGGAGGAGCCTGGTGAGCTACAGTCCAGGGGGTTGCAAAGAGTCAGACAGGACTGAGCGACTTCACTTTCACTTTCCTCTAGCCTAGTAATGTCAGAGGCTTACCCACCCATCATCAGTGGACAGCACCAGAGCCAGGAGCCCACAGCCAGCCAACCCAGGACCCAACTCTGCACACCAGCAGGCCAATACCAGCCCCCGCCTCCCCAGCTCCTACCAATGGGATGGCATGCCCCAGAATCTGGCCCTGTCCTTCAGCAAGCCAGCAACAGTCCCATGACCATGAGGTCATATGACCAGCCATGCTGGGACCCAGGCCCAACCACCAGGGCCTGGCAGTCAATACATGAGGTAGGGCCTAGAAGCCAACTAGGCCAAGGAACAGTCTCAGTGACTAATACAACCACAGTAGGTGGCCCCGAGACAACAGAAGGGTATACACAGCCCACAGAGGGGACAACCTTGGAACATATAGCTCTAGTAAGCAAAAGGGAGTATGCTGCTGAGATCCATAAGACCTTTTCCATGTAAGCCATTCTACAAGATCAGAAAACATACTTGGCCTACATAGTTTACAGAAATAAGAATAGAGAATTCAGCATAATGAGGAGACAGAGGAACATATTTCAAATAAACAAAAAAGACAAAACCCTAGGTTTTGCTTAGATAAAACCTAAGCAGAGTAGAGATAGGCAATCTATCCAGTAGTGTTCAAGTTAATGATAATGAATCAGCTCAGTTCAGTTCAGCAGCTCAGTCATGTCTGACTCTTTGCAACCCCATGGACTGCAGCATGCCAGGTTTCCCCGTCCATCACCAACTTCCAGACCTTGCTCAAACTCAAGTCAGTTGAGTTGGTGATGCCATCCAACCATCTCATCCTCTGTCATCCCTTTCTCCTCCTGCCTTCAGTCTTTCCCAGCATAGGGTCTTTTCAAATGAGTTAGTTCTTCACATCAGGTAACCAAAGTATTTGGAGCTTCAGTTTCAGCATCAGTTCTTCCAATGAATAGTCAGGACTGATTTTCCTTACAATGGACTGGTTGGATCTCCTTACAATCCAAGGGACTCTCAAGAGTCTTCTCCAACACCATAGTTCAAAAGCATCAATTCTTCGGTGCTCAGCTTTCTTTACAGTCCACCTCTCACATCGATACATGACTACTGGAAAAACCATAGCTTTGACTATAGGAGCTTTGTCAGCAAAATGATGTCTCTCTTTTTTAATACACTGTCTAGGATGTCATAGCTTTTCTTCCAAAGAGCAAGCATCCTTTAATTTGGTGGCTGCAGTCACCATCCAAATTGATTTGGGGGCCCAAGAAAATGAAATGTGACACTGTTTCCACTTTTTCCCTATATATTTGCCATGAAGTGATAGGAGCAGATGCCATCATCTTCATTTTTTTAATGTTGAGTTCTGAAACAGCTTTTTCACTCTCTTCTTTCACCTTAATCAAGATGCTTAGTTCCTCTTCACCTTCTGCCATTAAAGTGAATTTTCTAGCTTTTTCTATGATCCAGCAGATGTTGGCAATTTGATCTCCAGTTCCTCTGCCTTTTCTAAATCCAGCTTGAATATCTGGAAGTTTTCAGTTCATGTAATCCTGAAACCTAGCTTGAGGGATTTTGAGCATAATCTTGCTAGCATATGAAATGAGTGCAACTGCATGGTTAATTTGACTATTCTTTGGCATTGCCTGTCTTNTTGGAAGTGACAGAGTGCCCTAACTCGAGTTAGCAATAAATAAACTCCCTTCTTTTTGCATTGCCGTGGTGGACCTGTTCTCTCAGTCTATTCGAAGACTTGGACATGGAGCATAACAGTATCTCCTGTTGCAGCCAGATGCTTTACCATCTGAGCCAGCAGGGGAGCCCGTACACTTGTCTAGAGCCTCAGTTCTTGCAACTAACACTCAGGAGAGCACCTGGCTCCAGTGCTTACAGTCCCATAGGACTGCATATATTTTCATACTTTAGAATCTGCTCCTTAGGCATGTGGCTTCAAATCATCTTGAATCTACTGCTGACTAAGATTTTCCTCTACAGGATACTAACAGGTCACAACACACCCTCAACTATGGTTGGCTAATAAAAATATAGTAGGCTGCTTGGGCAATCAAAGGTATAAAAGGCAACCAAGGAGAGTTAGAGTAGGATTCAATGACAGGTTCAACAACCACACACTGGTCTAACAAGCACCATTTTGGAGTCCTTCCTCTGGTGGCCCATTGGTAGGAACTGGGGAGGCATTTCCCTAGTGGCTCAGATAGTAAAGCATATGCCTATAATGCAGGAGACTCAGGTTCAATCCTTGGGTTAGGAAGACCCTATGGAAAAGGAAATGGCAACCCACTCTAGTACTCCTGCCTGGAAAATCCTATGGATGGAGGAGCCTGGTGAGCTACAGTCCAGGGGGTTGCAAAGAGTCAGACAGGACTGAGCGACTTCACTTTCACTTTCCTCTAGCCTAGTAATGTCAGAGGCTTACCCACCCATCATCAGTGGACAGCACCAGAGCCAGGAGCCCACAGCCAGCCAACCCAGGACCCAACTCTGCACACCAGCAGGCCAATACCAGCCCCCGCCTCCCCAGCTCCTACCAATGGGATGGCATGCCCCAGAATCTGGCCCTGTCCTTCAGCAAGCCAGCAACAGTCCCATGACCATGAGGTCATATGACCAGCCATGCTGGGACCCAGGCCCAACCACCAGGGCCTGGCAGTCAATACATGAGGTAGGGCCTAGAAGCCAACTAGGCCAAGGAACAGTCTCAGTGACTAATACAACCACAGTAGGTGGCCCCGAGACAACAGAAGGGTATACACAGCCCACAGAGGGGACAACCTTGGAACATATAGCTCTAGTAAGCAAAAGGGAGTATGCTGCTGAGATCCATAAGACCTTTTCCATGTAAGCCATTCTACAAGATCAGAAAACATACTTGGCCTACATAGTTTACAGAAATAAGAATAGAGAATTCAGCATAATGAGGAGACAGAGGAACATATTTCAAATAAACAAAAAAGACAAAACCCTAGGTTTTGCTTAGATAAAACCTAAGCAGAGTAGAGATAGGCAATCTATCCAGTAGTGTTCAAGTTAATGATAATGAATCAGCTCAGTTCAGTTCAGCAGCTCAGTCATGTCTGACTCTTTGCAACCCCATGGACTGCAGCATGCCAGGTTTCCCCGTCCATCACCAACTTCCAGACCTTGCTCAAACTCAAGTCAGTTGAGTTGGTGATGCCATCCAACCATCTCATCCTCTGTCATCCCTTTCTCCTCCTGCCTTCAGTCTTTCCCAGCATAGGGTCTTTTCAAATGAGTTAGTTCTTCACATCAGGTAACCAAAGTATTTGGAGCTTCAGTTTCAGCATCAGTTCTTCCAATGAATAGTCAGGACTGATTTTCCTTACAATGGACTGGTTGGATCTCCTTACAATCCAAGGGACTCTCAAGAGTCTTCTCCAACACCATAGTTCAAAAGCATCAATTCTTCGGTGCTCAGCTTTCTTTACAGTCCACCTCTCACATCGATACATGACTACTGGAAAAACCATAGCTTTGACTATAGGAGCTTTGTCAGCAAAATGATGTCTCTCTTTTTTAATACACTGTCTAGGATGTCATAGCTTTTCTTCCAAAGAGCAAGCATCCTTTAATTTGGTGGCTGCAGTCACCATCCAAATTGATTTGGGGGCCCAAGAAAATGAAATGTGACACTGTTTCCACTTTTTCCCTATATATTTGCCATGAAGTGATAGGAGCAGATGCCATCATCTTCATTTTTTTAATGTTGAGTTCTGAAACAGCTTTTTCACTCTCTTCTTTCACCTTAATCAAGATGCTTAGTTCCTCTTCACCTTCTGCCATTAAAGTGAATTTTCTAGCTTTTTCTATGATCCAGCAGATGTTGGCAATTTGATCTCCAGTTCCTCTGCCTTTTCTAAATCCAGCTTGAATATCTGGAAGTTTTCAGTTCATGTAATCCTGAAACCTAGCTTGAGGGATTTTGAGCATAATCTTGCTAGCATATGAAATGAGTGCAACTGCATGGTTAATTTGACTATTCTTTGGCATTGCCTGTCTTTGGAATTGAAATGAAAATTGACTTTTTCTATCCTGTGGCCACCGCTGAGTTTTTCAAATTTGCTGGCATCATGAGTGCAGCACTTTAACAGCATCATCTTTCAGGATTTGAAACATCACCGCTAGTAATCCATCACCTGCACTAGCTTTGTTCATAGCAATGTTTCCTAAGGCCCACTTGACTTCATACTCCAGCATGTCTGGCTCTAGGTGAGTGACCAGACCATCATGGTTATCTGGGTTATTAAGAGCTTTTTTGTTTAGGTCTTCTGTATATTCTTGCCACCTCTTCTTAATCTCTTCTGCGTCTGTTAAGTCCTCGCCATTTTCATCCTTTGCATGAAATGTTTCCTTAGTATCTCCAATTTTCTTAAAGAGATCTCTAGTCTACCCTATTCTATTGTTTTCCTCTATTTTTTGCATTGTTCACTTAAGAAAGCTTTTTTGTCTCTCTATTATTCTCTGGAACTCTGCATTCAGTTTAGTATATCTTTGTTTTTCTCCTTTGCCTTTCAATTCTCTTTTCTCTGCTATTTGTGAGGCCTCCTAAAACAACCACTTTGCCTTCTTGCCTTTCTATACTTGGGGATGGTTTTGGTCACCACCTCCTATACAATGTTATGAACCTCTGTCCATTACACTGGACAGGCACTCTGTCTACCAGATTTAATCCCTTGAATCTATTTGTCACTTCCACTGTGGAATCAAAAGGGATTGATTTAGGTCATACCTGAATGGCCTAATGGTTTTCCCTACTTTCTTCAATTTGAGCCTGAATTTTGCAATAAGAAGCTGATGATGTGAGCCACAGTCAGCTCCCAGTCTTGTTTTTGCTACTGTATAGCGCTTTTCCATCTCTGGTTTCAAAGAATATAATCAATCTGATTTTGGTACTGAGCATCTGGTGATGTCCATGTGTAGAGTCTTCTCTTGTGTTGCTGGAAGAGGGTGCTTGCCATGACTGGTACATTCTCTTGGCAAAACTATAATTACTTTAAATGTAAGTAGACTAAATGCTCCACTTAAAGGCTGTAGAGTGGCTGAATGAAAAAAACAACAAGGGCCATATATATGCTGCCTACAAGAGACTCACTTAAGAACTAAAGACAAATAGACTACACTGAGGAGACAGATAATCTACTCCAAGAAAATAAAGCTGAACTATCTTTAAAACATAATTTTACAGACTTTAAAACAAAGACTATAACAAGAGACATAAAGAGACATTGTATGTGCATGCTAAGTCTCTTCAGTCAGGTCCAGCTCTTCATGATGCTATGGACTGTAGCCTGCCAGGATCCTCTGTCCATGGAATTCTCCAGGCAAGAATACGCGAGTAGGTTACCATGTTCTCCTCCAGGGGAAATTCCTGGAGGAATATCCCAGGGATTGAACCCATGTCTCTTATGTCTCCTGCATAGCAGATAAGCCTATACCACTAGCACCACCATAATGATAAAGGGATCAATCCAATGAGCAGACATAACAACTGTAAATTGTTATTTAAAAAATGGACAGATAATTTGAATAGACATTTTTCCAAAGAAGACAAATGATTTCAACAGATACGTGAAAAGATGTTCAACACCACTAACCACTGAGGAAAGACCAATTAAAATCACAAAGAGATACTACCTGACATCTGTCCAGAATGGCTATGATCAAAAAGACAACAAATAACGAGGGTTCTCAAGGATGTGGAGGAAACAGAACCCACACTGTTGGTAGGACTGTAAATTAGTACAGCCACTATGGAAAACAGTATGGAGGCTCTTCAAATGCTAAAAAATAGAACTGTCATAGGATAGTGCAGTTGCACTTTAGGGATATTATTCCAAAAACCAAAACAAACCACTAATTTGAAAAGATATATGCTTCTCTATGCTCACTGCATTATTATTTACAATAGCCAAGACATAGAAGCATCCTAAGTGTCCATCCAAAGATGAATGGATAAAGATGTGTGTTATATATATGGGGTTAAGGGAACATGTTCAGTTATGTCCAACTCTTTGCAACTCCATGGATTGTAGCCCATCAGGCTCTTCTGTCCATGGAAATTTTCCGGCCAAGAATACTGGACCAGCTTGCCACTTTCTTCTCCAGAGGAGCATCCTGACCCAGGGATTGAATCTGTGTGTCTCTTGCATCTCCTGCATTGGCAGACAGATTCTTTACCAGCTGAGCCACCATTTGGTATATATGTGTGTATGTGTATACATATTTGTATATACAAATATAAAGAGAGAAGAAACAGACTATAAGGACATATCGAACGTTAAAGTGATTTACTCTAATGAAGGACTGAATTGGAGGAGAGTGCCTGGTGTGCTGCGATTCATGGGGTCGCAGAGTCGGACACGACTGAGCGGCTGAACTGAAAATAACTGTTTAAAGATTTTTCTATATGGCTCATTAAATTTGAAACAATTTATGAAAATATTTTTAAATTCTGTGTAATTAAATTTTATGAAGTTTTATATGAGACAGTGAATAAAGAAAATGTTTAAATATCTTATGAACCTATAACCAATGAAGCTACTGACATATCATCCTTATATCTAGGATCATAACCAGTGACAAAATGGGCTTTGAGATTATCCTTTTACAATTCCTCCTTTTATACAAACTAAAATTGAAGGCTGAATGGCTGATTTTTAGAATGACAGTAAGCTATGAGACCTTTCAAAAATATATATATATCCACAATTTTCATTAGAGAAGGAATTCTGCAGAAATGCTCAACTATAATTCTTCGAATTTTCAATAACATTCCTTGTCAATAAACTCTTTGAAGAGTTTATTCTCTGTCTAAAGTAAACATCTTCAATAAACTCACTCTAATCATAAAAACTACTATCTCGTGCTGAAGAATATAAAAAGTATATCTTTTTCAAGATCTTCTAAGAAGTCTGTATAATTGGACCATAGTAACTCTATTTCTCTCTCATAGTTAACTGCCTTTACAAAGTGCTTTTTAAAAAATCATGTCTCAAGCTATTCCCAAGGACTGATTTTTTTTTTTAATAAAATAGTCCTATGTGAAAACCTTCTGTACTTTCTATAATATTCTAAAATTTCTAAAAATGATTCACTGTTTATTCCTCTGGGTGCCTTGTAATTTGAAGACGTCTATGACATATTTCCTTCAAAACACAGAATCATGTATTAGTTTACCTGGTAATGCAAGGAATAGAAAGTTTTGTTCCCCAGACCAGGGGACATGCGGCAGTGTTGAGGTATTTTTGATCATCATAATGGGGAAAGGGAATGCTAACAGTACCAGAAGGTAAAGGCCAGAGGTGACATTAATACCATAACATGCACAAAACGACCCCCCACAACAAATAACTATGTGGCCCAAAATGTCCTGAGTACTAAGACTGAGAAACATCTGCTGGAAGATGATCTTCCTAACCCACCCTCATTCCCTCTTCCATTGCTCACTGACAAGTGCAGGGCTAAGCCAGCTAGTGAAGCTGTCACTTTTCTCTCCACTATATCCTGAGTACTCGAAGACATTCTGGAAAAATACCAGAAATGTCAATTCTAATACCTTTCCAGTAGGTAAAAGGTTATGTACAATTTAATATAATTTAGCCTAATACTGTATTAAATAAAGGTTCAGGTAACATTTTATAAGTGAAAAACACAATATTTCTTACCTTAAATAGACAACGACATATATATTCATAAACCATATGTTTTAACGAGTTGATAAGAGACTTAATCCTCTGTTCTGTATTTTCAGAATCCTGCAGATGACAATTTGAAAATTGAGAAACCGTTAGGAAACTCATGAACACTTAAAAGGTATCTCACAGTTTAATCATGCTTATAAAGAGTTGTTCCACACTCAAAACTGATTCTGGAGCAATTATCTTCATCAGTCAGACTCAAGGAACTAAACAAATAAATGTGCTAAACTTCTATATTAACACAATAAAAAACTGATGCATTTTTTAATGTATAGAGTTGAAGCTTTCAATAAATTAAAATTATGATCAATTACAATATGAATTGAATTTGGCCTACCATTTTTAATTTCTACTGGCATTAAAAATACTGCATCAGTCTGGTTAAACTCATTTAATGATCTGTATTATAATCACCAATCCAGTCTCAAAACAGTATGACCAGAACCATACTATAAAGAATTTTCTTATCCCCAACATAAGAACCTAAATAATCTTAAATCTTGCTCATCTTTCATGAATTTGAAATTTAAGGTGTCAAAATTCATATAAGTTTTAGTTTTTTACCTGTTTTTGCACTTTCACTGTATATGATTGCCATAATTTGAAAAATATCACTAATGGCTATTTTATTTGATTAATGAAAAATGGCTTGGGTTAGGAATAGTGGACAGGGATGGTATAAAAGCTGGCCTTTTCCCTAACTGTAATACGAGTGTTACATCTCACTTTATTCAGGGTACATTTAGAGAATACATGCCTTGTAAAATTCAGTCCTGGTATAACATTTAGACAAAATTTGCTTACTTCCTTATGATGATAACAGACAAGAAGAAAACAAACAAAATATTTAGAGAAGTACACTCAGAATGAGAAATAAAATGTGTGAAATTAGCAGAAAACATTGTGACCTGGCACACAGATATATCAAACATAGGTTTCTGACCTTGGTTTCAAGCTTCTGGTTAGTAGCATGTTCTAACCAAGAGAGCTCATTATTCACAGTTCACATCACAAACACTCTTGTTAATTCTATTATTTAATAACAAAGATCATACACGAAATTAAAACTTGGATCCACTAAAAAAACAAGCTAATGTGAGACAGAATACAGGACCTACAAGACAGAGTAGATTTTCAAAACAATGGAAAACAAAATTTAAGATTATATTAATTTTTTAAATAAACTCAAATCCCCATCTAAACACACAGGTGCAAACACACATACATACATACTCAAAGGTAAATGTTACTCAATGGCCATCTTATGACAGAACTATTGTCCTGACAAAATACCAACCTATAAGCTTTTCTAAACAGTATAAAATAATCAGTATTTTTATTAAGTTTAGACCTCGTATTTTCCAGTTCTTATATTTTATATGCTCACTGAATTTTAACATAAATACCTTTTTACTAACAGATAAAAATCAATTTTAAATGAACTTCTTACTATATACTCTCAAGTTTTACACAAAATTATTAATGCAGAAGAAGTATAATATAAATGACTCTTTTTACTTCTTGACACAGTAAATTAGAAATAAGATCAGTATGTCATGAATGAGCTCTCACAAACTTCACACTATCGTTTCTGTAAAAATCTTCTACCAACACAATATTATAAATGGTATAACTAAAGTTAACAATTAAAATTCAAAATTTTTTAACACATAAGTATTCTGCAGCTCAACCCTGCAAGTTGAAACCTAGTCTTGTCCAAAGGACATTATGAATATATATGGGAGAAATGCTTATTTCCCAGGAGTGATACAACAGATTATACTAAAAATGCCTACCTCCAAAATATAAGTTGTCAGCTGTTATTTTATTTCAAATCTGAATGTAAGAACTTTAGATGATTTATTTTAGTGGAAATGACATTAGTAAACCTTAACCACATACTCAAGTAAAGATTTTCTGAAATAATTTATTCATGAAAATATTAATTAGCCCCGCCAATGAAGACAATACTTTTTCTTGATTTATGCTCTAGTATATCACCTGTGCACCTAGAAAATGCCTACCACATGCTAAGTTTGCAGTAAATATTAATTGAATGTCTTTCCTCAGAAAGACAGACTTAAGTAAACCTACTTGGATATGAAATTTTGCTCCCTAATTTATCTAAAAGAATAAATTATTTGCCCCAAAATATAATCCTAAAAACACTTATATTAGTGTTCTATCAAACATAAAAACTATAAAAAAACAATTTGATGAATTTGGTTTCATAAAAAATATTGAAATAAATTAAAGCAAACAATAAGCCTAAAATATTAGCAACATATGACAAAGATTTAATGTCCTTAATATGTAAGAATCTCTTATAAATCAAATTTCAAAATAGAAATACAACAGAATATTAAAAAATCATAATTCACAAAGAAAAAACACAAATAATCTGATATCTATTCTACAAGTGATTTTACCTTACAAATGACTAAAGACTTTCAAATACAGTGAAATATTTTTCAATTACCTAATAGGCTAATTATTAAAAGATATGTAATATCCATTTTTGCTTAGTGAAAGTGTTAGTCATTCAGTCGTGTCCAACTCTGTACAACCCTATGAACTGCAGCCTGCCAGGCTCCTCTGTCCATGGGATTCTCCAGGCCTGAATACTGGAGTGGGTTGCCATACCCTTCTCCAAGGGATCTTCCCAACCCAGGAATTGACCTGTATTCTGGTTCTCCTTATTGCAGGCAGATTCTTAACCATTTGAATAAGGAATGATGGAAAAAGGTCCCTGTTGTTATATTATTTTAATACACCAACAGCATATATTTCCAAAGGATGATTAGACACTATTTGTCACTTACATATATGCATTTTTGCCCCAACTATCCAAGTCTAGGAAGTTAACTAGGAAAATAATTAGAGAAACAAAGCACTAGGGAAGAACAATCTTACAAGTGCCTAGCTATTTTAAACATAACCCACAAATTCGTTGACGTCTGTCAGGAGGTGAAGTCCCTTTCCCCTTCTTAAATCTGGGCAGGCTCTGACTGCTTCAACCAAAAGAATACAGCAGAAATGACCTAAGGTTGGGTTATAAAGTGGGAAGTGGGAGGGGGTTTCAGGATTGGGAACACGTGTACACCTGTGGCAGATTCATGTTGATGTATGGCAAAACCAATACAGTACTGCAAAGTAAAATACAGTTTAAAAAAATTCAGCTTCTGCCTTTTCCACTGGAATTGATGTTTGGTATCTCAGTGTGCACTCTGAGAAACTCACCTACTCTGCACCGTGAGGAAACCAAGCCTCATGCAGAGGTGCCACAGTCTGCAGCCCACCATCAGGTGCACCCGCCCCCATCACCAGTGAGCCTCTCTGAACCCACCTCCCGCTCAGTTCCTCCCAGCCGAGCCCCAGGCCCTGTGAGGCAGCCCTGCCAGGCCCTGACCAAATTCCCCACAGAATCGATGAGCATAAAAGGAATACTTTAATCTGCCCACTTTGGATGTAAACACATATTCAGCAGAGATAACTCTATAGGAGGTAGTTAAATAAAGGATACAACTTCAAAGGAGATGGAAACGGCGACCCACTCCAGTACTCTTGCCTAAAAAATTCCATGGATGGAGAAGCCTGGTAGGCTACAGTCCATGGGGTCACACACAGTCGTACACGACTGAGCAACCTCATTTTCTTTCTTTCTATAGTTCCTTTTGGAGAAGGAAATGGCAACCCACTCCAGTGTTCTTGCCTGGAGAATCCCATGGACAGAGGAGCCTAGTGGGCTATAATCTATGGAGTTGCAAAGAGTCAGACACGACTAAGCAATTAACATACACACAGCCTCAAAAGTTCTCAAAAACATCATGTAGGTTTATATTTATGGACATGAAAATTGTGTACAATATATTTTTAAAGCACAATATTATACCTTTTGGGTAAACTTATGTGTATTTTTTAACATATTCCCTCTGTTAGAATACAAACTTGATAAAAGAGTGTATATTCCTGTATTTCCATTTTCTAGAACAATGCCTGTAACATACTACAATTTCAAACAACAAGTGCGTGTTCAGTTGCTCAGTCATGTCTGACTTTTGCAACCCCATGGACTACAGCCCATCAGGCTCCTCTGTCCATGGAATTCTCCAGGCAAGAATCACTTTGCCATGCCCTGCTCCATAGGCTCTTTCTGACCTCGGGATCAAACCCAGGTCTCCTGAATTGGCAGGCAGGTTCTTTACTGCTGAGCCAAAGGGGAAGCCCCCAAACAACAAGACTATATAATGAGGTTTTAAATTTTGCTTTCCCCAAGTAATGAGATAATGTGGTTAATTTCTGATCTTCCAGGGTTTTTTATGATCATCTTAGAACATAGACATTTATTAATTTATCATCATAAATTATTTCCATTAAGAGGGCTGTCACATTGGGACAGTTTGTTAAAAACATAAAATGCAACTAAGGAACTAGTTTCTTTTAAATATAGTTTAAAGGTGTTATATATGGTCTTGTGAAATGTAATTCTAAGCAATTGCACTCAAGAAATTATTATAAATTTAGCACCTAATAAAGCGATCTCTCTTATTCAGGCTCAGCTATGGGGTAACCACCAGCATACCTGTTTGTTTTGTAGAGCTCGCTGGAAAAGTCGGAGAAATGAAGCCAAGCTAAAGCGATACATGTTGTTAATTTTGGACAAATCAGAGATAATGAAGTACATCTTGCTGGCACTCTCAGCCAAAGGGAGATAGGCATCCCGCTCCTGTGGAACAATGGTGGGGGATAACACCTTAGTACCAGTGCTCACAGCCACCTGCAGGCTCCTGTGTACATCCTTACTCTGCCAACACACAGACAATGAATACGGATGAACCACAGACGCCTACAACTCAGACATCATAATCCAGCTTTTATATTTTTACACTTTTATACTTTTTAAAATCCTACGATAATACATTTGTTTTATATTTTGATGAAACTACATCAGTGTATTCTTATTACATCTCTACTCTGATTACAGAGTAGTAAAAGGGATGGTTTTAATGAAGACCAAGAACACTTGTATTAGGAGAAAGAGGTAAACACTTGTATTAGGGTTAACATGAAACGGTAAACAGTTGTGATTAGAGGCCACGTAGGTCATGTGAGACAGCATGGCACTACAGCTATCCCTGAAGTGGAGAAAAGTCAGAACAATGAATGTAGCATGTGGGACTGGTACCAACAGGACACTGATGGACGCAGAGGTAGAGAAGAAGACTGCAACTGAGGGTCCACATTAAGATAAGAGAGCACCTAGCATTGTTCAACATAAGCATAAAATGAACCAATAAGCACGAGGGCTTTCATTCTGTCTGAAGGTAAAGGATGATAAAGATGAAAGAATCATAGGATTAAATGATCTTGAAGTTATGAATGTAACTCTGAAAAAGTTATCTATGCCACACTGATCAAAGAAACAGGATTACAAATATGATATTGGCAAATTTATGTGTGTGACTCAGGGATGCCTGTTCAGAAAGAGAATGCACAGAAAGGTCAAAATCCTTCTGGCAGAGGTGACAGTTACGATATCTGCCATTTTAGTAGTGGCAGAGAAGGTGGGGTGACTAGTTTGAAAAGAGGCTCCAAGCCTGTTCTAATTCTGGTTTCAACAGAGCATCTTCTCGAGGGAAGACAGAAATCTATGTATGTGCAGAACTTGAGCAAGAACTGAAAACACCTAAAATAAAATTTGGAAAAGTCATTCAAGGAAATAGGAAAGAATTAAAGGATGTCAGTAATGGACCACATCAGGATGAAGACTGAGAATTCATAGTATTCATCTTTATTGCTTTTCTTCAGCAGATCTCTTTGCCAAATGTAGGAGAGAAAAGATACATTGTACTGATACAGGGTTGAAGTTTTACTCTAGGAAATGTTAAAATAATAAAGTAAAAAGGATTTTAATTATTTATAAGAAAAGAGTTCAGTCATCACATTCATAGGGTAGAGGATGAAAAGGGAAGAAAGATGTTTTTAATGTAACAATAACTTTTAACTCTTTTATTGATATACTTAATTTGCCTTAACTTAAGAAAAGTTTCAGGAATGGCAAAGATGCTCTTTAATAGTCACTAAACACAAAAACACATTCAGTTTCAATTTCAGTACAAATTTATAGCAAAGGTCCGTCTAGTCAAGGCTATAGTTTTTCCAGTAGTCATGTCTGGATGTGAAAGTTGGACTAAAAGAAAGCTGAGTACCGAAGAATTGATGCCTTTGAACTGTGGTGCTGGAGAAGACTCTTGAGAGTCCCTTGGACTGCAAGGAGATCCAACCAGTCCATCCTAAACATCAGTCCTAAGTGTTCACTGGAAGGACTGATGTTGAAGTTGAAACTCCAATACTTTGGCCACCTGATACGAAGAGCTGACTCATTTGAAAAGACACTGATGTTGGGAAAGATTGAAGGTGGGAGGAGAAGGGGACAACAGAAGATGAGATGGTTGGATGGCATCACTGTCTCAATGGACATGGGCTTGAGGAAACTGGGAGTTAGTGATCAACAGGGAGGCCTGGCATGCTGCAGTCCATGGGGTCACAAAGAGTCAGACACGACTGAGCGACTGAACTAAACTGAGAACCCTAGTGTGCATGAGTGCTCAGTCATGTCCGACTCTTTGCAACCCCATGGACTGTAGCTCACCAGGCTCCTCTATCCAAGGAATCCTCTAGGCAAGAATACTGGAGTTGGGTGCCACTTCCTCCTTCAGAGGATCTTCCCGACTCACAGACTGAACTTGCGTCCCTGCATCTCCTGCACTGGCAGGCTAATTATTTACCACTGTACCACCTGGGCTTCCCTACGACTCTAGATAATGTGCCAGAAATCAGTGACATTCAGCAGGAGACAAAAATGACCAGCATTCTTTACACTTGATATGCTCAAGATCTATCACCCTCTCCATAATAACAAGAATTAGACCTAAAGACATGGCAGTTTTGAATAGCTTTCTTTTTTGCAGTTATCATTCCCCTGAAATCTTGATACTATGATTTTTATCATCTTACCATGAACATTTAAGAAAACAATAAAAGATCATAAAGAAGAAAATATTTACTTGATCAAGAGAAATTTGGAGTCTGTAAGATTCTTTAAGTGACTCCTGAATAAGTGCACTGCTTGCTTTTGTCTGATTCAAAGATTCAATCAAATCTTTATTTTCCAAAATATTACCTTGAGATGTGGCAAGTGTCTGTAGAAAAATTAATAAAACAATATGAACATTATTATATATACTAAGTTAACTACTATTAATTTGATGATGTTTATAGGAACTTATGTACTTTTAAAAGAATTTCAATATTTTACAGCCTTGTATATGAAAAGATATTGCAAATCACTAGATGATACTATATCATTAAAGCATTATATATATATATATATAAATTTTGTCAATTTAATAAAAAACCACTTAAAGTTACAGATCAAATCATAATCTCATGCTACTCAGAATGTTGTTCTGAGCATATAATTAAACATTAACAAAATACAGTATAAAGACAGTATTAGTTAAAAATCACTTGTCTTAAACATTACTCCCAAGTCTCATATTCCAAGATATCTATCCTTTTTCTGTTTGAATTTTTATTTTAATATATATATTGATATTCTTCTGATACAACCAAAAAATACTGAAGGTTTTATAATCTTTAAAAAAATAGCACTTGATTATAATAAAAATAATGTAATATGATCAACATCCTGAATAACTAAATTTTACCTCTAAAAGAGATTCTTCAAGCTTAGCTAACTGTATTTTCTTATCTTCTTCTTGTTGTAATAGTTTTGTTTTCTGTTCCTCTAAATCAGGTTTCTCATGTTGAATAGTTAATGCCAAAAGCTATATATATATATATAAAAAAAAGGCCAAGGTTATTCTAACAATAAAGATTAAGCAAGACAAACCAAAGTGAAAACTTCCTACAAACAGACCTTATGTTTGATTGGATATTACAAATATACTACTCTGTATACTTCATTCTTTCTGGTTAAACATATGAGACACTGCCACAATTATTTCTGACAAAAGTGGCAAAATGGCGAAGCTAACTGATAAAATGTTACATATTATAAAAATAGCTGTAAGAAATTGCATCACTTAACATATCAGCATCTAATATTCAGTTCTTAGATTATATATAAAAACTATAGTAGCTAACTTTTTCATGGTAATTAGTCACAAAAATAGATAAAGAGATATCTTACTTAAAATCAAAGTCACAATGAGATACCATATCATACCTATTAAGATGGCTATAAATGTTGTAACTGTGTAAAAAGAAAAACCATCATATACTACTAACAAGAAACTAAAATTGTGCAGCTACTTTAGAAATTTTTTTTATTCCTCAAAAATTTAAACATATTGTTACCACAGTGAAAAGCACTCAGTCGTATCCGACTCTTTGCAACCCATAGACTATACAGCCCATGGAATTATCCAGGCCAGAATACTGGAGTGGGTAGCTGTTCCCTTCTCCAGGGGATCTTCTCAATCCAGGGACTGAACCCAGGTCTCCCACCTTACAGGCAGATTCTTTACCAGCTAAGCCACTAGGGAACCCCAAGAACACTGCAATGGGAAGCCTATCCCTTCTCAAGGGGATTCCTTCCCAACCCAGGAACTGAACTGGGGTCTCCTGCATTACAGGCAGATTCTTTACCAGCCAAACTAGCAGGCAAGCACTGTTACCATGGGACACTGATACCATAAGACTCAGAAATTCCACCAAAAAAAAAAACCACTGAAATGTAAACTTTCAAGGGTCAATCATACACTACATGAGCCGAATCTTAATAAAGCTGTTGAAGACTGCTATGTCAAAGTCTTAAATTTAAAACTTTAAAATAGGGAATGACATTTGCATGTCATAAAATATGCTAATTTAAAATCTATTGTATAAACATGTTCAATTAATCCTCATTGAAGTAATACCTAAATAGCACTTTTTAGCAATTATGGTGGGGATCTTTTATATAGAGGAAGCCATTCTGTCAAATTCTGCCAACTTTTGAGTAATTTGAGTAATTTGGACTTTTATTTATGACAAGAATCATCAAGGCTATCAAAAGACACTGTTTATGAAAATATGCAGTGAGTCATGTAAGAATAATATTGAAAAGGAGAGCTTTAAAAAATACAATAAAATAAATAAAAATCACAGCAAATAAATATGCTACCATTTCAATCAAAAGAAAAAATATATACTATTGTTAAGTGAGTAAAAAAACAGGATGATACTAAAAAATCAACAGGATATTTTTAAAAAGGAAATAAAATGAGTGAGTGTGTAAGCAAAAGTCTGTACATGAAAATTATTTTGCAGTTTATGCAATAATTATAAAATGTAATAAGCCATACACATAAAAAGAGAATTCAAACATACAAATGTTCCAGTCAAAAACAATGTTGGATTTGGAATCAAAGATACTCAACTAGCTGAATAAGTCAACTAAATGAAATTTTAACACTAAAACTTCAGTTTTCACAATTTAAAAAAAAATAAAGTTACTAATCTTAACGTGTATGATCCTTCCATTTCTCAAATTCTAACAAATATAAGTAGACTATAAAATTAAAGTTTTACTGGAAGTAGCAATTTGACATTAGCAACAAATATATAATTCTAACACTAATGGAAATATATTTCCAAGTATATTTTCAAAATCATGAGTTTAAATACTAATCAGTTTAACAAAATAGCTCCTCACTCAAAGTATTTTACAAGTATACAAAGAAGATTTTTAAGGCAAATTATGATTGTCCACATATACCTGTCCTCGTAATCCACTTCTTGTTGTAGTAAAGTTAACCTCAGTAACAATGGAAGCCGCATCCGGTGGAATAAAAGGATTTGGGCTTCTTGTTGACAAAAACAGGCGAAACTCTTCATTATAGTCGATAATTTTGTCACCTATTTGTACCACATAACGTGGTCCTATTTTTTAAAATGACATAATTAGCTGGTCTGAATATTCAGTATTTTGCTACTTGACACTAAAAAAATACAATTTTTTAGTACTTCTAAATAGTTTTTACTACAGGCTTTTCAATACAGTCCAAAAGACAGCAACAGTGAGGCTACCCAAAAGACCGTTAATAAGAATGCTCTACTAATCAGTCAGCACTTAGGCAAACAAGGATAAATGATACTTATTAAGACAATCCTAGGATACTGAAGCATCGAAAGAATATCTACTTATATTTAATATGTGCTCATTATGTATAACTCTTTGTGACCCCCATGAACCCTCTGTCCATGGGATTTTCCAGGCAAGAATACTTACTGAAGTGGGTTGCCATTCCCTTCTCCAGGGATACAGTTTTAACATTAACTGTATGTTTCATATTATCAAATTTTCTGAAATGTTTGATTATAGATGACAAAAATGGAAATGCTTAATTATTCTCTACTTCAAAATTTATCAGTTTCAAAGTATTTATTGTGGTAGTATTTAAGATGTAACACTTAAAAACAGAATGACTGGTAAAACCTGGAAAAAACAACATACCAGTAATTGCGAAGAATCCATTATTAATGTCAAAAGAATTTATTCAGACTATCATGCACAGGAGCTTTGCAACAAGTGAAACTGAGAAAAAGTAAACTTCTGCTTCATAAAGAAGCTTTTTATATTTTAATATAAATAACAATGATTTTAATTATATATCATATACAGAAAAATCCACTATTACACCCATTATTTTTATTTCAACTGACAAAAGTAACTAATTTTTTAGGTAAAAAAGCAAACAGTATCAAAGATTATTTTCTAATGTTACAAAAACCAATGTAAAGAATTTTTGAGAATCCTAGAATAGATTTTAAATTTTTCCTTAACTTTTTAAACTTAACGTGAAAAGAATTCAAAACATACTTTATGAAAGAGGATATTCAAAGGATCAAAAAACATCAAAATAATATTGAAAGAAAAATACAAATTTAAAGATTCAATGTAATAACTATATACCAAAGAGAATGATTCAAGACAATACAAGCAGAATAAATGCAAAGAAAACTAATCTAAGGACATCATAGTAAAATCAATGAAAACCAATGACAAAGAAAACATAAATTATCCAGAGAAAAATGATGTATCACTTACAAAAAAAGCAACAATAAACCAGCAGGCAATTTCTCAATAGGCATAAGCTAGAATCAGATACAATAAAAACCTTAAAGTACTACAGAAAATAGCTGTCAACCTAGAATTCTGTTAGATACAGAGAAAAAAAATCACTTAAAAATGAAAAAATGCTTGTTTCAATAGATCTGCACTAAATGAAATGATAAAGGAAATTCTTCAGACAGAAAATAATAATCCCAGCGGAAATGAGACAATGGAAACACTGGGAGAACACCATAAAGGTTAAACATGTATAAATACAGATCTTAAAATCAGTAATTATAACATCATAAGGAGCATGATAATGCAGCACAATAATGATGCAAAGGCAAGTATGGGGTGTATGAAATTAAAGATCATAGAAAAGTGGCAATCATTCATCTATTAAAGTTAAGTCACAGATGCATACTGTTATGCAGAGTAGCCTTGAAAAACAAACATCTGATTAAAACTCAACCAGGCTGCTTAAAAAACAGTGATAGTTATTGCAAGAATTGGTTAAATCATACATACAAAAAAGTAAGATTGTCTCATGAATAGAAATAAAAAACCAAATGATACACTATTTATAAGAAACATATTTTATAAAGAAAACCAACAGAAAGTTAAAAGAATTCAAAAATATTTCAATACCAATCTTCAAAATTAGTGTAATTATTCTAACACTAAATTCTAAAACTTTATATTTCTAGAGACAAAGGACAGTTGATAATGATAAAGAAAATAACCAAACAGAAAGACAGCACATATCCAAACATGAATGTATCCAAACACGTAGCTTCAAAATATTTAAAATAAAAATTGACAGAACTGAAAAGCAAATCCAAAATCATAAGAGACTTTTTTTTCTCAATACATAATAGGGCAAATAGAAGTAAAAAGTAAAGATATAGAAAGTGTAAGCATTACAATTAACAAAAACATTTATGAAAATGAGCCAATGCCAGGTCATACAGAAAACTTCAATAGGACTTAAAAAACTGAACACTTCAGAATAAGTTTTCTGACAACAATGGAGTTACACTAGAAACTGATCACAAAAGAATACCTAGAAAATATCCAACTCCCTGGAAATTAAATAAAAAAGCATGATGTAACTTATAAATTTTTTATAAAACACAGACCAAAACTTGTGGTATAAAGCTGAAGAAGGACTTAGCAGAAAATTTATAGATAGAAATGACTATGTTAGAAAAAAGAAAATATTGAATTATCAATGCTTTTTATTTCTATTTCAAGAATCTAGGAAAAAAGGCAACCAAACAAAATCTAGGGAAAATATTAGGAATAAAATAAATAAAAAATAAAAATTGAAAATACAATAGAGAAAGTTAACAAAGTTAAAAATTGATATCTGAAAAGATCAATAAAACTGATACACTGTTACCAAGACTGACCAAAGAAGAAGAGAAACAAAATATCATTATTGATAAATGACACATTATTGAAAACCTCACTGAAGTTTTAAAGTTACAAGAATATTATATAAGGATACAGCAATACATTTGACAAATTAGATGCAATAGACAAATACCTAAAAAAATTAACCTAAGTTGACATATACATAATACAAACAAAACAACATTAACCCAGGGATAAGAAATCCAAACGGTAAAGGAGGAGGATGCAGAACACATCAAAAATACGTCTACATGTGAAACAGTTCTCACTGAAAACCAACTGCAGCAGAACTAGAAGACGTAAAAACACAGATCTGTGTACAAAGGCATGGGAAGTGATCAGGTCTGTAGCTGCACCCCTAAGAGATGACTCAGAAGAGGGATCATACAGGCAGAGCTCCTCCCAAGGCAGTAGGTGGTCTGAGTCACAAACCATGCAAAGGTCTTGTCCAAAGGTCCAACAGTGAGAAATGAGTCTCCGTGCTACTTGTAGGGCTGCTGGGGCTAACAGGACCCTGAACAGCCTGGACGCTGTTCACAAGGAGCCACAATACATGCCTGCTTACTCCTAGACCAGGGGGAGAGAAGGAATTAAAGCTGCACGGGTAGCTGACTGTGTTCCTGTGAAGGCTTCAGCACGTACCCCAATCCAAGCCTACAACCGCTCAACTGGGGTGAGGGCTGCTGCAGATGAGTAGAAAGCTCAGCTGGGAAAAAGAAAACTCAGACCTAAAGATATGTCTGAGCAGGGTGATACTGCTGCTAAGTCACTTTGGTCATGTCCGACTCTGTGCGACCCCATAGACGGCAGCCCACCAGGCTCCCCCGTCCCTGGGATTCTCCAGGCAAGAACACTGGAGTGGGTTGCCATTTCCTTCTCCAATGCATGAAAGTGAAAGTGAAGTCACTCAGTCGTATCCGACTCTTAGTGACCCCATGGACTGCAGCCTACCAGGCTCCTCCATCCATGGGATTTTCCAGGCAAGGGTACTGGAGTGGGGCGCCATTGCCTTCTAGCTATTACAGGTACTTACACAGGCAGCAGCTCAGAGCAGCCACAACTTCTGTCTCTGGTAAGATAGCCACAGTTTGTACCTAGGCCAACCAAGTGCCCATCCAGCCCCTCCTATCCAGGCATGGCTCCCTTCCTGGGAAAGTAGGCTGATGCCGATCAGGGAGGGAACACACTTAAAGGGGATGCAACCAGCTCAGACCCAACCTTCAAAACTTCTGCTCCAGCCACTTGGGAATAGGCCCAGTGATGGCCACGGAGCAGAGGACAAGCCCCAGAAACACCTGGCTGGGAACAAACAACTCCATCTCCAGCCTAACCTACAAGGCGACAGCTGCCAGCAAACCAGAGGAAAGGCAGGTTTGGGGTTTACATCAGTTTCAGGGTTCCCACGGAAGCCTCTAGGCGCAAGCAGACTGCAGAAGGACACTCCCGCACAAAGGCAGCCACTAGAGACCGCAACAGAAGCAATGCAGGCCCACCTCCAGAAACAAGAAAAATCTCAAATAAGCAACCTAACCGACCATCTGGAGCACTCAGAAAATAAAAAACAAATAAAGCCCAAAGTCAGTAGAGACTTTGAGGAGGAACTATACCTTGTTCTTTTGGATCAATACATATTTGAAGCGATTTTTGAACTGCATAAATTTGAGGAGAAATTACATTCTATTCCTATTATTTGTACCTGTTTCAACATCACTATGCAGAATGCAGTTTATATTGCTTAGATTAAGAACACAGGGATATAAATGAACTTGGACCCAAGCTTTGCTTTATGTCATTTTAGGACAACCATCCTCTGTCCTCAGCAGAAATGCACAATAACAAACGACTATTCATAAGGAACTCAAAACTGTGGAAAAGAACAATGTGAAGTATAACCAAAGGGGATAACAGACTTCAACTGAAGTCATATGAACACATCCAACTCTGGACTGAAGGTGGAAAAAGACTTTAACTGCCTTTTTCTCAATGAAACGAATAGAAATTAACAAATTCACCCAATCAGCCCTGAACAACTATCTGGAATAGCGGTTCATCACGTGACCCAATCATGACATAGAATATTATCATTTTTCAGAACATTCAATTTGAGGGGACCTTGTCAAACTCCATTCTCAGACAGTGAAGCAGATACAGTTAAGACCTAACACCAGTCAGAGCTCATTAAGACAAATTTAATGAGCCCAAGGGACAACATATAGACTATAAAGAGAGTCAAATTCAGATGATGAAAAGATTCCTTTCCACTTCCTTTACGATCGTATAGCAAGAGGTGGTTCAACAGATCTGAATTAGCTCTAGTAAAGAACAGACCGAGACCAGAGACTGAACTGTGGGAGGTAACTTCAGGGTATATCAGCAACAGTCCCACTCCTAGAGTTCTTTCCATAATTTATCAACCATTGCTTGGCCAAGCATAACTATTAGTGGGATAAAAGGCGATCAATAGATAGTGCAAGCTTTGCTCCTTCATCACTTTGCTCCCAATAACTCCAATTTTCTAAACTTTGTGGTGCTAGCAAAGTGTGTCGTGCAAGTAACTATATACTTATATATAAGTACATGTCTATGTATGTCCACATATACACTTTGCACAACATGCAAAGTTTAAGGGCATTACTTCCTAATATCAAAGTCTGGGTTAGGTACCTGCACAAAGAGGTGATGTAACATTCTAAGACCAGTATTCTTAGGGTGACCGGCTTGCAAGGCCCTTAACCACCGTCTGGGAATTTGGGATTTTGTTAAGGTTCTTACGTTTACCAGAACAGGAAAGAGTAGCTCACTGTGCTTAAACTGTTGTACAAACAAAATGGTGTATGCTGAACACCTGCTTTCCTTTGGGAAGTCTGGAATTTTGCCCCCTGCTAGGCAGACTATGCTTACATAATCAGCCCCATTGAAATCTCTGGACACTGAGTCTTCCTTGGTGTGTAGATAACTTACACACGTGTTGTCACAACTTGTCCTGGAGGATTTAAACACAGCCTGAGCGACTTCAATGAAAGAAGACTCAGAATTCACTCCTGGTTTCCTGACTCCTGACTTCACCGTACGTGCCTTTTCTCCTTGCTGACTTTGCTTTGTAGCCTTTCCTACAATAAATACAAGCCATGTGTGCACCCATGTGCTGAATCCCTTGAGCCTTCCTCGTAAGACACTGTCCCTGGGAATGGTGTGGGAGACTCTGATATGGCCTTTCTTGTATAAACACACTTTAATTAAAAGTTTTTTTAATTGCTCTTACTATTAGATTCTGACATTACTATCATCCACCTCCAAAAAGTTTTCATATCCTCAGATTCAGTGGAAAGACAAAAAAAAGTCAAAGTTAGCTGTGAAGTTAAATATTTTATATTTAAAAAATAGTTACTCTCTGGAAACTGTCAAACACTCATTTACCTTGAGCAACCAGATCTCGTCTCAATAGTGGATAAAGTACAGGTTCTACACCATCCATTTCTTGTATAATAAGGGTTTTCCCAAAACGTACTGCCAACTCAAGAGCTGTGATAAAGTTACTATCCTAAGAGAATAAATAAGAATACATATGAATTCCTTTATTATCTTAGATTTACAAAGGTCATATATATATTAAAAATATTAACAGGAATAATACAAACATTTCAAAATCAATATGTTAGTAACATAAACTATTCATAATTGTCTTCATCAATTTATAAGTATTTGATGATGAACCAAGTTGACTGGATAAATTATCAAATAAATTCATAAATAATTTAAATATATATATTAGAAAAATAAGAATTTTACATTAATAATAAAAACAGCTTTTAAAATTTTCTAGAATTTCAAATTGATGCAAAAAAAATTTTCAAATTCTATATGCAATAATTTACTCATCTAGCTATTAATTAAAACTATTTATATTCAATATCAAACACTGAATGGAGTAACAAAGACAAGCTGATGAATTCTAGTAAATTTATCTTGCTGTGATAGTTCTAATTATTTTGAAAAGAAATGTTTAGACAAAATTTTATAACCAGGCAAGAATTTTTAGGCTTTCTGAGTAGGCAAAAAGTCACTTTAAATACCACTCCAATTCTCCAACTTTGTTTAAAAACATTAAATATTTGGATTCATTATAATAATCATTATTATCTAAATGTCCTACTATAACTATAAGTGACATTAAATATTTTATATATTACATAAATAATTACATATTACAATTATTCTTAAACACAAATGCGTTAGATATCCCCATTTGATAAGTGAAGAACATTTTAAAGAGGTAATGTTTCAAGCATCTGAATTAAAATGATTAAAAAATTGATTAAATTCAAAAATTGATTAAAAAATTAATTATGCATTAGGATTTTCTCAAAAAACATGAAAAATAATTTCTTTGGCAAGATAAACATGACAGCGAGAAGTCACTACACAAAACACTATTACACTTCATTGACCAACTGGCAAATCTCGAGGCACAACACAGATGGTCACTGCTGAGTTACATGAAGAGGAAATTTAAAAGTCCAGGGGATTTTCCTATCCCTAAGTAACTTACTTCTATAGCATCCTTCTATGGCACCTAACTTTAATCATAATTTAATATAAATGCTTACTTGTTTAGTGTAACTAATTACTTGTTATCTCCATAAGGGCATGAACTGTGACTACCAACCTAAATTCCTGGGGCTTAGATCAATACTTTGCATATAGAAGGAATCAAACAAAGATTCTTATTCCTTTTTACAAATTATAAAACTAAAGCTAAGAAAGCTACATTTCTTTCCCCAGGGCCCATGCCAGGTTAACTTATAAGAACTCGGTTTGAACCTATGTTTTCTGATTACAGACCCAGAGTTCTTGTCACCATAAGATGCCATTACTCCATTACTACTTGGTAGCTAAATTATAAGTAATACATACCTGCTGGTTAATAACTTCCAAGCGTGAGTCTTTCAAATGTGTCTNATATCAAACACTGAATGGAGTAACAAAGACAAGCTGATGAATTCTAGTAAATTTATCTTGCTGTGATAGTTCTAATTATTTTGAAAAGAAATGTTTAGACAAAATTTTATAACCAGGCAAGAATTTTTAGGCTTTCTGAGTAGGCAAAAAGTCACTTTAAATACCACTCCAATTCTCCAACTTTGTTTAAAAACATTAAATATTTGGATTCATTATAATAATCATTATTATCTAAATGTCCTACTATAACTATAAGTGACATTAAATATTTTATATATTACATAAATAATTACATATTACAATTATTCTTAAACACAAATGCGTTAGATATCCCCATTTGATAAGTGAAGAACATTTTAAAGAGGTAATGTTTCAAGCATCTGAATTAAAATGATTAAAAAATTGATTAAATTCAAAAATTGATTAAAAAATTAATTATGCATTAGGATTTTCTCAAAAAACATGAAAAATAATTTCTTTGGCAAGATAAACATGACAGCGAGAAGTCACTACACAAAACACTATTACACTTCATTGACCAACTGGCAAATCTCGAGGCACAACACAGATGGTCACTGCTGAGTTACATGAAGAGGAAATTTAAAAGTCCAGGGGATTTTCCTATCCCTAAGTAACTTACTTCTATAGCATCCTTCTATGGCACCTAACTTTAATCATAATTTAATATAAATGCTTACTTGTTTAGTGTAACTAATTACTTGTTATCTCCATAAGGGCATGAACTGTGACTACCAACCTAAATTCCTGGGGCTTAGATCAATACTTTGCATATAGAAGGAATCAAACAAAGATTCTTATTCCTTTTTACAAATTATAAAACTAAAGCTAAGAAAGCTACATTTCTTTCCCCAGGGCCCATGCCAGGTTAACTTATAAGAACTCGGTTTGAACCTATGTTTTCTGATTACAGACCCAGAGTTCTTGTCACCATAAGATGCCATTACTCCATTACTACTTGGTAGCTAAATTATAAGTAATACATACCTGCTGGTTAATAACTTCCAAGCGTGAGTCTTTCAAATGTGTCTTTAACCACTCTGTAGCTTGGGAAGAAGGGTCGATAAGAAATGGGCATACTCGACTCTAATTTTAAAAAAAATTATAAGCTTTCATTAAATGAAAATAATTTCCTAAAAATTATTAAACAATTAATGAGTGAGTTTTTCTCTCAGGTTTTGAAGAACACAAATATACAACTATAATGAGGAAATGAAGGTAGTTTCTAGCTCCACTGGAGGCTAAATTAATAAATTTTATCAGAAATTAATATTAGGTTATTAAATTTAACCACAGTAAAGTTAGAACATAGTCTTACTTACTACTCAATAACACAGAAAATGTACATTAACAACACAGTAAGCAAGCATTCTAGTCCTAAGTAGATGCCATTTTCACTTCTCTTTTTTGGTTTTAAAATACACAAGTCATTCCCTAAAATTTAGATATTCTTTGGTTGAATATATGAAGTAAGAGCTAATCATAAAAGTATTGCTGAAATAATCGGTGATGTAATTATTTATATTTTAAGACTAATTTTTCTAAAGTAGTATACATAATTACTATTACAAAAGGATTACCCTAGAAGAGAAAATTACATAAGATGATTGGTTAAGACCTAACGAACTATGAACTAAATTCATTCCTTCACACCCTGCACTAATTAAACTCTGAAACAAACATAAAATTAGAAAACTACATACACATGCCATTCAGAAAATGAAAGGAAGCCCAATTATATATTTATATATCTTTACATATATACACTTACATATATAAAGCCAATTATATATTTACATATATTTACATATATTTAAGTTGACCATATATCATAAATATATGATAAATTTTAAACCATCTAATAGTCATTGTTACCTAGCAAATCAGATTTAAATAACAACTGACCCAATTTTTCTTAAATTTTCACATTTATTTGAAAAACATGCAGTTACAGGATATAAGGATAAGATAACACGTGCGGGTTAACAGTGAAGCGAAGACTTAGAACTGGGGTAGATCTAATAAGGACACAGATGTTACCTTACTGGCATCTCAAGAGGGAGGGGGATGGTGGGATAACATGTCCTGGGGATCAACAGCATTTATCTGCAGTGATGTTGAAAACTGCCAACACACGGTTATAATAAAGAGCTGACTGACTCCAAACAGCTTTATTACTGTTTTAAAATTCTCTCTAAACGTTGCAGCCTCTTTTTACCTGTATCCAGAGGGGACCACTAACACCACGAATCCCCCAGTGTTACCCCACCGTATGATCTTCACCCTGTTATCTCCTTCTGCAGGCTTCACTTACTGCTCCACCACATATATGTGCTATTGCAAGCAAAATGACATGGCTAGTAAACCTCTTGAGTATTACCAAAGTATTACACCCTAGGTTTTAGATCTCATTTTGTGCCAGCATTCAATAGCCAACATTCCACAAGAAAACTAGATTTTGCTTAACTACAAAAATAATTATTTTAAATTTTAAAAAGTTCTTACCCATGATTTCAAGCCAATGATCTGAAGCAGTTAAAAAGAGAATAAGATAATGTTTCAAAAAATCATGTATTTAGCACAGAAAATATGCCTAAGAATTTCAAAGAATACTTATAAGTTTGTGTTCATCTTATTTATCCTTCTCCAGAGACACAGAGAAGACCTCTAAGGCATACTTTAGGTGTGTGTTCCATGATTAAATGTGGTCAAATTCTACATTTAACAAATTATAGATCCAAAAATATTGAGCTTTCATTCATTCATGCTATTCATTCATCTACCATACAATGCAAGGAATACAAAAACGAACAAAAGACATTCCCTCACCCTTACTGGCCACCATCCAATAAAGAAGCAAAAAATGAAAAATTTTTTTAAATCAAAGATAACTCAAAATTATATAAGTGGATCATAAGTGGAGTTAGGGGAAGCTGCTGGGAAGTAATTCAAGTCTAACTAGATTTAAAAAGATAGGACTTTGCCAGGGAAAGAAGTTAAAAAATAAAAAGTCCAGACAACAGCATGATTGAGAGAAGAGTGAAAACCAGGGAGTGTTTGGAAAACCATCAGTGACTTAGTATAGTTGGAGTAAAAGTACAGGCATTTTTGTTATTTTTGAAATTTTATACATTGATTCTTTTGGCTTCTTGCAATAAATTATCAATATAAATAATGATGGCCAAAAAAAAGTTTAGGCAAAGATGATGCATATAAAATAGTAGGAGTAATCAGAGGTGTTTCTGATCATAAAGAACCTTTCATGCCATGTTTAAGGATAATGAAATTTTTCTTTTCAGGTAATGAGCAGTCACTGAAATATATTAGTCACGGAATTGTTATGATCAGACTAACATTTTAGGAGAATCAGTCCAATAGCAATAAAGGAACCGATACTGGGGGCAAGTGGCCAACTGCTGTCATGATGCATTCACCACAACATGAGGCAGGCCTGAGTGAGGCCACCGGCAGCAAGCGTGGTTGCAACAGAATGAATTCAGGACACATTTGAGAAATAGATTTGAGAAGACTGGCTGAATAATTAACTGAGTGAATAATTAAAGAGACACAGCTAAGAATGACTTGCAGTCTGCATTACTAGACCAAGACAGTGACATCTCCAGCATTAGGAAACAGAAGAGAAGCAGGTTATAATAAATCAGAGAGGAAGAGAAACAATTACTAGAGAACACAGCTACCTTTGCCTAACATGCATGCCCCAATCATGCATTTCTCATGGGATTATCAGTCCTCCAGAAATGCACACAAAGGGTGAGCAAGTGATCCAAACTAACCAATAAGAAACTTTTGTTGAGGACTGACATAAATAATGGAAAGGATGGGAAGCGGTATCTTTAGTCCAAGAACATAAACTGCAATAATGTTAAAACTCACGAGTCACCAATGTCTATCAATAACACATGGTAGAACCTATCTAAGAATAAATCCATCTAAGAATATCGAAGAATAAATCCATCTCTTAAGATGGAAGAAAGAGAGAGAGCGATGTCCTGGTAATATCATTTGAATCCTGAAGCTAGTTTAAACCTTTAGAACATCTCAGTTACTTTAAAGCATAAATTACTTTTTAAAAAGAAAATGTATTATATATACTTGGCCACTGATTCTAAACTTAAAAAAAAAATTTTTTAATGATTAAAGACAAAGTTTGAACTGCATACAAAGCTCAAGAAAATAATATCTAATAGGAAATTAGAAATACAGATCAGGAGCTCAGAACAGAGGTCAAATGTTAGAGACACACGATATCAATTATAATTCTCTCCTTGCGGGGGAAGAAAAAGATTAGTTAGGGGACATTTTTGAAAGCGATTTTTTTCTTCCACTTTTACTGAGATATAATTGACAATCATGTGTAAGTTAAGATGTACAAAACAATGATTTCACTTACATGTATTATGAAATGATTGTCACAGTAAGTTTAGTGAATATCCATAATATCATACAGGTGCAAAATTAAAGAAATAGTTTTTTTTTCCTTGTAATGAGAACTCTTAGGATTTCATCTCTAAGCAGCTTTCACATATAATATACAGCAGTGGTAATAATATTTATCATGTTGTACATAATGTCCCTAGCGCTTATTTTATACTTGAAAATTTATACCTTCTGACTTTCATCCAATAAGAAAGAAACTACTGTTTAAAACATTTATAAAACTACAACTTTATTTTTGTTTATAATAACCACAAATGGGGTAAGGGTAGAAATATTTTGTAAATAAAAGTAAAAGTCATCTTTTGATAACATAAGGAGAATTACATTAGTGGAAATAACACAAAATAAAAAGTTAAAACATATACAGAACCATAAACACATAACTAACAAAGGCAGTCTTACAGCATAGACTGGCTAGGCAGCAATGTTTGAATCTTGGCTTTACCTTTAGACAGCTCTGTGACCTTAAACAAGAAACTTAACCCTTCTGCATCTCACTTTCCTTATCTACAAAAGGATAATATGTGTACCTAAAGGACAGAAATGGTCTGGATATAACAGAAGCAAAAAATATTAAGAAGAGGTGGCAAGAATACATGGAGCAACTGTACAAAAAAGATCTTCACGACCCAGATAATCATGATGGTGTGATCACTCATCTAGAGCCAGACATCCTGGAATGTGAAGTCAAGTGGGCCTTAGGAAGCATCACTATGAACAAAGCTAGTGGAGGTGATGGAATTCCAGTTTAGCTACTTCAGATCCTAAAAGATGATGCTGCACTCAATATACCAGCAAATTTGAAAACCTCAGCAGTGGCCACAGGACCGGAAAAGGTCAGTTTTCATTCTAATCCCAAAGAAAGGCAATGCCAAAGAATGTTCAAACTACCACACAACTGTACTCATCTCACACACTAGCAAAGTAATGCTCAAAATTCTACAAGCCAGGCTTCAACAGTACATGAACTGTGAACAAGAAGCAACAGTTACAACTGGGCATGGAACAAAAGACTGGTTGCAAATAGGGAAAGGAGTATGTCAAGGATGTATATTGTCACCCTATTTATTTAACTTATATACAGAGTACATCATGAGAAACGCACAAGCTAGAATCAAGACTGCCTGGAGAAATATCAGTAACCTCAGATATGCAGATGACACTACCCTTATGGCAGAAAGAAAAAGTGAAAGAGGAGAGTGAAAAAGTTGTCTTAAAACTCAACAATTATGAAAACTAAGGTCAGGCATCTGGTCCCATCACTTCATGAGAAATAGATGGGGAAACAATGGAAACAGTGACAGACTTTACTTTTGGGGGCTCCAAAATTACTGCAGATGGTCTCTGCAGTCATGAAATTAAAAGACGCTTGCTCCTTGGAAGAAAAGTTATGGCCAACCTAGACAGCATATTAAAAAGCAGAGACATTACTTTGCCAACAAAGGTCCATCTACTCAAAGCTATGGTTTTTCCATTAGGCATGTATGGATGTGATATTTGTACTATAAAGAAAGCTGAGCACCAAAGAATTGATGCTTTTGAACTGTGATGTTGGAGAAGACTCCTCAGAGTCCCTTGGACTGGAGGAGATCCAACCAGTCCATCCTAAAGGAAATCACTCCTGAATATTTATTGGAAGGACTGATGCTGAAGCTGAAATTCCAATACTTTGACCACATGATGCAAAGAACTGACTCACAGGAAAAGACCCTGATGCTGGGAAAAACTGAAAGCGAGAGAAGGGGATGACAGAGGATGAGATGGTTAGATGGCATCACCAACTCAATGACATGAGTTTGAGTAAACTCCAGGAGTTGTTGATGACAGGGAGGCCTGGTGTGCTGCAGTACATGGGATCGCAAAGAGTCAAGATGCGACTGAAGTGACTGACTGACTAAATAGGGTTGATTTGAAAATTAAATGAGTTAAGTATTTAAGTGTTTTACTTCTATTAATTTTTAAATAATAATATATGAACAAAATGGACTTCCCAGGTGGCTCAAAGGTAAAGAACCCTCCTACCAATACAGGAGGCAGAGGAGACGCCAGTTGGATCCCTGGATTTGGAATGTCTCTTAGAGAAGGAAATAGCAACTCACTGCAGTATTCTTGCCTGGAAAATCCCATGAACAGAGAAGCCTGGCAGGATATAGTTTATAGAGTGGCAAAGAGATGGAAAGAACTGAGCAACTAAGCACACACAAACAACATAGTAAATGTACAAAAGTGTGGATTATTATTATGTACTGGAGATTTAACGACAAAGATTTGTCTCAATGTGATTTACCTTTACAATTCTATATTCTTTAGACTAATACCAAATTAGCTTGCATTTCCTCAATACTCAATAAATGGCAAGAGGGGAAAACATCCTCAGAAATGTGAGTGGTTTAAAGAAAACTAATTTGACACTGAACTGTCCATAAATAATAAAAAAAACAAATAGCTAGTACATGTCTTCACAAGAAACATTTACAATACTGTGAAATTTAAACCAAGAAAAATTTATAAACTGTGAAATTTAAATGAATCATATTTTCCATCTTCTTTCTAGATGCTCTCTACTCACACCTCTTCACAGTGTCTAATAGACATGTGCGTGCATGCTCAGTCACTCAGGCATGTCCAACTCTTTGCAACCCCACAGACTGTAGCCCACCAGGCTTCTCTGTCCATGAGACTCTCTAGACAAGAACACTGGCTGCTGCTGCTGCTGCTGCTGCTGCTAAGTCACTTCAGCCATGTCCAACTCTGTGTGACCCCATAGACGGCAGCCTACCAGGCTCTCCTGTCCCTGGGATTCTCCAAGCAAGAATACTGGAGTGGGTTGCTATTTCCTTCTCCAGGGGATCTTCCCAACCCAGGGATCAAACCTGCATCTCCTACGTCTCCTGAACTGGGAAGTGGATTCTTTAGCACTGTGCCATCTGGGTCTCATACTCTCCATTTATCCCCTGAGTTTCCCAAAAGTAGGAAGATCATAAAATCACCCAAAACAAATTTTTTTAATAATTACATCAAGATAACATACAAATCATAGTCTAAGCAATCCAGGACATATGATCACTGTGGCCAAATTCTTGCCCTGTTCCTCAAGGACACAGTCATAGAAGCTTTCTGCTAATGTAACAGACTAATGGCCTTTGTTACAAGGCCAGTGGTAGATAATTATTTGACTGTTTCCTCACCCAGACAACACATGTACTTCAATAGTTAACTGAACACAAATATGAGAACTCCAAAGCACCCTTTGTGATAACACAAAAGAATAATTTGAACATACAAGGCACAAATAAGTAGTTAGCTTATAAGTGATGGAGTGGCTACAGGCCTTGCAACTGGGAAAGACTGCACCAAGAGAAAGAATCTCTGAAAAGCTTTATTATAAAATGATACTTAATTCATCACACCTTGTTATTTTTTCTCAGAAAATACTCCCAGAACCATATCTTGTAAACCTTTAGACATCTAATTTCATATCACATGGTAATGCTAATGAGATGTTGTTATAGAATTGTGCTATTCAACCACACCCTCAACTACAACATTTTATTTTAGAACTCAGACAGAATGTTGAACACAATGGTAAACCCATTTCAACAAAATAATTAATTACTCTAACAAAATTTTCCAGATGGTTTTGTTTCATCATGCTGTTTTAGTCACTCAGTCGTATCCAATTCTTTATGACTCCATGGACTGTAGCCCACCAGCCTCCTCTGTCCATGGGGATTCCCCAGGTAAGGATACTAGAGTGGATTGCCATGCCCCCCTCCAAGGTATCTACCCAATCTAGGGAGTGAACCCAGGTCTCCTGCATTGCAGGCAGATTCTTTACCAGCTGAGCCACCAGGGAAGCCCAAGAATACTGGAGTGGGTAGCCTATCCCTTCTCCAGGGGATCTTCCTGACCCAGGACTCAAACTAGGGTCTCCTGCATTTCAGACAGATTCTTTACCAGCTGAGCTACCAGAGAAGCCCTTTGTATTGTCATATAAATGTGTATGTGTCTATAAAAAAGCTGGCAATGTTAAATATAAAGTGTACTAAGCTTGTTATGAAGATTAATTTCAAAGACAATATTTTCTAAATTCATCATGAAAGACAAATTCAGAATAGAAAAGTAAATATTTTCACTTATTTATTAGAAGAACAAAAACAATTGTGATAAATTTTTTTTCTAAAGGTCTCTGATTTCTTATGGAATAAGAAAGAAAAATCTTAAACTAATCTTTTAAATCTTCAAACAACTGCTTTCTTAGAATACTGAAAATGAAGAAGCAACTATGAAACCTTAGGAAAAGAATACCAAACATGATAAAAAGTACTAGGCTGTAATGAGTATATACACATTTAGAGTTCCAGATTTGTATTTCTAGTGTGAAAAATGATAAAAATTTTTTAAAAATAAAGCTTAGGCGAAATCAAATTAAAAGAAGGTAAAATTGTTTCGTCTTTGTTCAGTGACTCTTATACTAGCAACTCCAATGTAATGAGTCAAAGTAGAGTCAGTTGATAGTTGAATAAAACAATAAATTACATGGGAATAAACAGGGACCCCAATATGAATCTTATAATAATATGACTTACGCTCCCTAAGGAGAAGCTTTTAGGATAAAGAAATAGTGTGTGGACAGAGAAAACGGCTGTAGAAATAAAAGAAAATACTAGTAACATAAACTATTCAGATAAAAAGAACAGAAAAAAAGGAAACATATTTTCAAGAGGTACAAGTTATCTTTCAAATTCTGTATCAGAAAGATAAATTAAATTAATGGTAAAACTTCAACTTCATACAAAGAAATGATTTGCCTGTACACAAGGTTTTGAATTCAGTTTTGGCTTTCACTGCTAATTAAGACATAAAGTTTCAACTCTAAATAATGACTTCTGGGAAACACATACTATGGAAAAGGAAAATTTTCCAAAATATGCACATGGTCATCTTCAATTTATAACCCAAACTTACCTATCTTCATTCTGCATAACTTTGTTTATAAAACAAAATGAAATAAAAGTACAAAATTTTTTTAAAAATATACTTTAGATTGAATAACTATATAGCCAAATAAATCAAGTATCCCTAAAATGTTTCTATTCATATTAGGAAGTTCAATTAATAATATTTGGCCATCAAAATAATACTATTTTAATTTATAATTTTATATGAAGGTAAAAATAAATTACACTAAAAATTGTAGAGTTGCTAACTGAATCATTAATGGGTTTTTGTTAGGAAAATATTTTTACTTTTAGGTAACTAAAGACTAACTGTGAAAGCCTAAGGATTTTAAGAAGGTACTTCCTGGAGCAAGCTTCAAAAGAAACATTTCTAATGAGAAAAGTTAAGTAGATTAATTACCTGTAAGATAACAAGAGCATTTTCTATAGAAAGGTCATCTGACGGTAGGCCCTCGCTTTTCCAAATTAACTGTTCACTTTCAGTACAAAGAAATCTCCTCAGATTAAATTCTGAAAAATTAAAGATATCAATCATACTTAATAATAATCTTGTGACTGATGAAGAAGAAAGAATAAAACTATTTAAAATATACTCCAACAAAAGTCCAATGATCATTCTTATATTCAGTCCATCCTTCTGCATTTAGTACCAGAAGTTGAAGAGAAAAAAATAATTTAATGATGCGAAGAAAAGAAACAATTGATTTAGTTTTCTTCTATTAAATAAATGTTTCACTGCTGCTGCTGCTGCTGCTGCTGCTGCTGCCTAGTCGCTTCAGTCATGTCAGACTCTATGCGACCCCATAGACGGCAGGCTGCCAGGCTCTCCTGTCCCTGGGATTCTCCAGGCAAGAACACTGGAGTGGGTTGCCATTTCCTTCTCCAATGCATGAAAGTGAAGTAGCTCAGCCGTGTCCAACTTGTAGTGACCCCATGGACTGCAGCCTACCAGGCTCCTCCGTCCATGGGATTTTCCAGGCGAGAGTACTGGAGTGGGGTGCCACTGCCTTCTCCAAATGTTTCACAACTATATTAATTTATTAAAAAAACACAAAATTCACAAGGAATTTTGGAATTCCTACATCTCATTTTACCATATGCAATCAGTATAAAAATTAATAAAATGCTTAACTGTATTCATACAGTATCAAAATAATTCAGTGGTCTCAGTTTCAAAAGTGATTTTAGGGGGACAAGAGTCATCATAATAGATCAACTGTCGTAACATTCGTAGAATTTCGCAAATCTAAGCACTTATGGTATCCATTAACTTACAGAAAGTTTTCCTAATCTTAAAAAAGTAAAATGACAAAAATCAAAAGATACGCTTTTTATATACTGAAACTTCAAATTTATGAATTAACTAAATACAAACTTTCAAGGCCAGCAAACTTGGTCCATGCTTCCAAACAGGTTTTTCTCAGACCCTCAGGAGCAGCAGAAAGATATGTAATAAATGCAGCAGCTAGTTGAGCTCTTTTAGGAAGAGTAGCTAATTCCTCTGTCATCTCTGCAACCTGAAAAAGGAGAGAGAGAGAGAGAGAGAGATGAATATGTCCTAAGAGGAAAAAAAAGAAAAAGCTTCGCAAATTCAAGCTTTGTTTCTAGGAAAAAATCATTCATTGGTTTAAAGTAATTACCTATCTTGAAAACAATTCTCAAAATGTAAAAATACCAGCAAGACCTTAGCTCTTGCTGTGGTATTAAAACAATGTATGATATCCCAACATATCTATAAAGAAGAATATATTCTTTCACTGAAATTTCCTAATGATTATAATAAACATTGTGAAATATCATCACTTTCTAAAATATAATGGGAGCTCATATACACCCATGGCAGATTCATGTCAGTGTATGGCAAAACCAATACAGTATTGCAGAGTAAAATAAAGTAAAAGTAAAATTAAAAAAAAAATAAAAGACACAAAGAGTATGATCAAAGCCAAAAAACAAATATTAAGCAAGGAGACTTTTTTAGAAGCATAGGGTGGCTAAAGCATAAGCCTGTGCAGAAAGACTACCAACAGAGGTATAATAAAAAGAGAAACAGTTGGCTGGAAGAAGGGGGATTTTAACATTTTCCCATGCCATGCAAAGTTGCTTCAGTTTTAACCTGTGGTTAATAGTGAGCCACTGAAAGTGTTTAAACAGAGCAGTGAGTAGTATAATGAGCCTAGGTTTCAGAAAGATTTCAGCTGACAAATAAAGTATCAACTAGTTAAAGGGTAAGATAGAAGAAAGACAAGAATTCAGGTGAAAAAACAAAACAAGAGCATAAGGATGGAAGACAAATAGGAAGAATATATGCAAAGGAATACAAATTAAAAGGATTCTAAGAAAATCACATATTTTTCATTTTGATACATAGAAGGACGTCTTATGACACAGGAAAAAAGAGATTTGATATGAGAAAAGAAAAAAAGTTCAGAGGTGTCTGAGTTCCTGAGAGAGTTGAAGGCCAATATCTAAGTATAGTTAGAAACAGGAATTTAAAAGTCAGCTTTCTAGAAATATACATCTGGTCAAACATCATCATATGGGTTAATATTTTAAAGACTATATGAGAAACCCCAGAGAGTTTCTCTCTGTTTGCTGAGAAAGGATCTGACTAGGAGAATACGAAGAGGCAATCAACATTACTGGACGAGCAGATGAGGATCACCCTGTGAGGGAAGGAATCTAATTGGTTAAAGTAAAACAAAATCAAAACAAATAAACAAAGGTGAAATAGAGGATTTCGAAAACAAATAAATGCCACAAAATGTCAGATCCTAAGAGGAATGTCTTGGTAAAGGGAATTCAAAAGAGGCTCTAAAGAGTACTAAATTTTCTATCTACTCATTTTCATCCCAACCCTTGATGAAAGTAGAGAGTGAAAAAGTTGGCTTAAAATTCAACATTCAGAAAACTAAGATAATGGCATCTGGTCCCATCACTTCATGGCAAACAGATGGGGAAACAATAGAAACAGTGACAGACTTTATTTTGGCGGGGGGCGGTGGGGAGGGGGGCTCCAAAATCACTTCAGATGGTGACTGTAGCCATGAAATTAACAGACACGCTCCTTGGAAGAAAAGCTATGACCAACCTAGACAGTATATTTAAAAGCAAAGACATTATTTTGCCAACGAAGGTCCATTTAATCGAGGCTATGGTTTTTCCAGTAGTCATGTATGGATGTGAGAGTTGGGACTATAAAAAAAGCTGAGGGCTGAAGAATTGATGGTTTTGAACTGTGGTGTTGGAGAAGACTCTTGAAGAGTCCCTTGGACTGCAAGGAGATCCAACCATCCTAAAGGAAATCAGTCCTGTATATTCATTGGAAGGACTGGTGGTGAAGCTGAAACTCCAATACTTTGGCCACCTGATGTGAAGATCTGACTCATTTGAAAAGACCCTGACGCTGGGAAAGATTGAAGATGGGAGGAGAAGGGGACGACAGAGGATGAGATGGTTGGATGGCATCACCGACTTGATGGACCTGAGTTTGAGTAAGCTCCAGGAGTTGGTAATGGACAGGGAGGCCTGGTGCGCTGCAGTCCATGGGGTCGCAGTTAGACACAACTGAGTGACCAAACTGAACTGAACTGATCTCCCCTAACTAAAAGAGGAATAGGTTGCTTTGTCTAAAATCCATTCATATAAAGATATTGTGCTTAAAGATTAATTCACAACAGGGCCATTAATATCTAGATCATTTAACCTAAGCCGGCTGACAGTTAATGGATATTTTTCCTTTTCATTTTTGTTAACAAATATATCATAGATTTCCTGTGTCTTAAACAATGCCTCTTTATGGCCATGGACTGTATAGTCCATGGGATGGCAAAGATTGTGACAGGACTAAGCAACTTTCACTTCACTGTGTGATCTCAGACAAACCTGTGCATTCCATCTCCTGTGTTCTCTATCGAGCTGATTAATTAAGACTTCTGCAGCTTTAATTGTTTCTTGTGCTTTGCTTACTTCAGCTTCAAGTTTGGCAGCTTCTGAAGTCCTGCTCTGAAACCTATGAAAACAGTAAAATTTAATTAAAGATAATCAGATTTAAGATAGATTTAATACATTATACTTAGGTAGTAAAGTGAACTTTTATATTAGAATTTTAATTAACTATAATATTGATAATATTTGCATATAAAATATCATTAATATAACAGACACGATACCACTGCTTACATTTAAAGGGGAATATTCTCACAGGGCTGTGATATCCTACTATATTATGTATAAACATCAATATGACATTCAAAGTTCCTATCATAAGACTGATCTAATTTGTCTTTTCAGTTTTATTTTATTTTATTTAGTCCAGTAAAACTAGATGTTAACATCAGAAGAATTGTATGTTCTCAAACAATGCACTATCTTTCAATGGGCTGTTCCATTATCCAGCTCCTTCCTTATACCTACCTCACCCCTCATTCTAACTCCCACAAACACACACCTATCAAAATTACAAATAAAATTTTTTAAGTCACATCAAATATTCATCCCATTAGATATACTCTCTCCCTATGTGCCCAACTGCCAATGTTTAAAACTTCTTTATAAATTATTTTCCTTAAAAATACTTGTACAAATTTATTATTTTACTAAATATAATAGCAGATTCTATATAATTACTTAAGTCCTTCAACAAATATGTAAGTGCCTTCAAAATGCCGAGGACCGGGCTCCCCTGGCAGTCCAGTGGTTGAGAATCTGCCTGCCAATGCAGGGGACACAGGTTCAGTCCCTGGTCCAGGAAGATCCCACATGCTGTTAGGCAACTAACCCTATGCACCACAACTGCTGAGGCCCACACACTCTAGAGGCCACAAGCCGCAACCACAGCACTAGAGAGCAGCCCATGCTAGCTGCAACTGGAGGATCCCCACGGACAGCTACAGAGAGCCAGCCCAGCCACAGATAAATAAATACATAAAAGGAAACACATAGGATCGTGCTCATTCTAGGAACAGTTCAAAATAAGTGCTATAATTCTCATTTTATAAATAAGAAGACTTGGGTCCAAACAGATTATTGCACAGGTCTTTCCAATAGTAAGTAGAGCACCTAAAATTCATATTCGGGTGGGCTATTAAGTTGCAGGCCCTCTAGTCTTTATTGCCTCTCTAAGTGCCCTGTTCTTCCCTCCCTGAGACATAAGACTCTAGGAGCCATCTGTCCAATATGGCAGCCACATGTGGCTATCTAAATTTAAATTAACTAAAATTACAAATCCAATTCCTCAGTCATAATACCCACAAGTCCTCAATCATATTATTCAGAAGGTTTTCATAATAATCTTCCCAAAATACTAGTAATATTATGCAGGGACTAAGAAAAGGAACTTAAAGGAGTCAGACAAATATAGGATCTAATGCTTGCTTAGTCATTTACTACTTGTTCAACTTAAGCAAACCTTTCTAATCTTTAGTGTTCTAATTGCAAATTATGTAAGGATATCCACCTCTCAATATTGTTCTAGATGCTAAAAACATGTATATGTAAAGTGCCTAGGACAACGCCTGACACGTGCAAATGGCTAATAAATGGAGTCAAAACACTGGTACTATAAGCTAACTATTCAATAAAGATTTGATAAACACTTTAGGATGATTAAGTACTGCTTCTGAGCATGTAATATTGAAAAGAATATATCATTTTCCTTATATTACTTTAATTAAATACCAGGAGGGAAATGATGTGATTTCATATCTATATGTCTAATATAAAAAAAATTCAAGAATATTAAAAACATTGAATTTATAGCTTTCACTATACCTTTAATTTATGTATATTAAGTAAATATATATAAATGTAAATAGAGATGATTATTTCCTGACTATATATAGAAAAAAATAATTAATAGATTTTAGTCTAATGGAACTTTTTCTTGGTAAAATAATGTCTATTTATTCCATAAGAAAAAAAAAAGAACTGTAATACATGACTTAAAGAAAGTAGCAAGTGATAACATATGCTATATTCAGTGACATGTTCTCCAATTTTCCAATCTTTACAATTCTTAAATGAAAATGTTTCCATATTTGTAAGTCCCATACCAGTATTTTTTTTTGTTCTATATTAAAAATAATCACAGGAACAAAGAGGTACATGAAAGGCTTTAAGATTAATCCCTTTTATAAACAGTTTTTAGATTTGAGTAAATTTGCATGAAGGAATATTTTTAATACCAAAAAGAGTAAAATTAAAAAGATAAAATATTTTTAACATGATCATGTACCACTAGCAATTCCAGACTATGGAATAAGTAGTACTTTGGCATCATCCTCAGTACAGAACTCTAAAATACTGAGGTCAAAATAATAAAGAAGTAGGAACACCAAATGTAAACACTCCCAGCATTAACACAGTACATTCACTTCTTCCTGCTCAGTTTTCCATTGCTTGCAAATATACACAGTGATAGCTATACAAATGGAAACTTATAATACTTTTGTTCTCCTTAAACTTTTTAAAAATGAATACACTATTATTTTATATCATTCACCATTTTAAAGTGATAAATCAAAAAATTAATGTATTAATTATAACAGCTTTTTTAAAACTTAAGTATCAATTTCAATAGGTTTTTAAATACTCAAAAGATATTTCAAAACTTAACTTACTTTTCTTTGAGTTCTGATACTTTTTGACCAACAGAATTAAGAAGCTCTTCTAGTTTCCTTTTTCTATCTTCAGTTTTCCGCAAATTTCTAAAATATAATTCAATTTCATAGAAATCACTCTAGTTATCAAAAAAAATCAGGAACAGCACTGTAAAATATAATCTTGCAATAAACAAATGACAATGAAAATTGTCAATAATTCACTAATTTTAATACTTTCATTTAGAATTTTATTTGAAAAGCAATGCTAAAATTAAACATGTATTCTCTGACCTAACCACATCACTTCCAAAATCTACATTTTAAAACACCTGTGCAAACAGATTTCTGGATAAAAATGGCTGGATGGCATCACCAACTCGATGCATATGAGTTTGGGTGAACTCCGGGAGTTGGTGATGGACAGGGAGGCCTGGTGTGCTGCGATTCATGGGGTCACAAAGAGTTGGACACGACTGAGCGACTGAACTAAAGAGAATGCTAAAAAGAACATAGATTCCAAATATGTTTTAGCTTCTGATAGACTGGATAAGTATGTGACACAAAAACAGCAAAAAAAAATCAACTGAAAAAAAAGGCAATTATTAAGAATAACAAACAGTATACAAGAAAGGAAATATATTCATAAAATAATATTTGGGCTATAAAAATAATTAATCACAATAATATAAATAGTATGATTTAACATGAAAACTTCATGTATTATATTGAGAAAAATAAGAGACTTAAGCAGACTAGACTTCTTGTCTAGAGTAAGAAAGAAAATATAATTCCAAAAATTGAACAATGAAGAACATGACATACTTCTTAGTTCTCATTCAGAACAAATGAGATAAAATATAATACTAACTCAGTAGCAAATTTAAAGTTTAAGCCCCTAAAGTCATTAAATTTTTCCCATACCTTCCAGATAACATTTTAGAAAATATACGCTAAAAATTTTCAAAAACTTAGAGAAAAACAATATATTAGCACTAAATTTCCAGACAGCTCTTAAGAATATTAGAGATACTAAAGGAACATTTCATGCAAAGAAGGGCTCTTTATTTCATGCAAATAAATGACAGAAATGGTATGGACCTAACAGAAGCAGAAGATATTAGGAAGAGGTAGCAAGAATACATAGAACAATTATGCAAAAAAGATCTTCATGATCCAGATAACCATGATGGTATGATCACTCACCTAGAACCAGACATCCTGGAATGTGAAGTCAAGTGGGCCTTAGGAAGCATCACTACAAACAAAGCAATTGGAGGTGATGGAATTCCAGCTGAGCTATTTCAAATTCTAAAAGATGATGCTGTGAAAGTGCTACACTCAATACGCCAGCAAATTTGGAAAACTCAGCAGTGGCCATAGGACTGGAAAAGGTCAGTTTTCATTCTAACCCCAAAGAAAGGCAATGCCAAAGAGTGTTCAGACTACTGCACAACTGCACTCGTCTCACACGCTAGTACAGTGATGCTCAAAATTCTCCAAGCCAAGCTTCAACAGTATGTGAACTATGAACTTCCAGATATTCAAGCTGGATTTAGAAAGTTAGAGGAAGCAGATCAAATTGCCAACATATGTTGGATCACTGAAAAAGCAAGAGAGTTCCAGAAAAACATACTACTTCTGCTTTATTGAATACGCCAAAGCCTCTGATTACATGGATCACAACAAACAGTGGAAAATGCTTAAAGAGATGGGATTATCAAATCATCTTACTGGCCTCCTGAGAAAATGTATGCAGGTCAAGAAGCAACAGTTAAAACTGGACATGGAACAACAGACTGGTTCCAAATTAGTAAATGAGTATGTCAAGACTGTATACTGTCACCCTGCTTATTTAACTTACATGTAGAGTACATCATGTGAAATGCTGGGCTGGACGAAGCACAAGCTGGAATCAAGATTGCTGGGAGAAATATCAATAACCTCAGAAATGGAGATGACACCACACTTATGGCAGAAAATAAAGAGGAACTAAAGAGCCTCTTGATGAAAGTAAAAGAGGAGAGTGAAAAAGCTGGCTTAAAACTCAGCATTGAGAAAACTAAGATCATGGCATCAGACCCCATCACTTCATGGCAAATAAATGGGGAAACAATAGAAAAAAGTTAAGAGATTTTATCTTGTTGGGCTCCAAAATCACTGTAGATGGTTACTGTAGCCATGAAATTAAAAGATGTTTGCTCCTTGGAAGAAAAGCTATGACAAACTTAGACAGCATATTAAAAAGTAGAGACATTCCTTTGCCAAAAAAAGTCCGTCTAGTCAAACCATGGTTTTTCCAGCAGTCATGTATGGATGTGAGAGTTGGACCATAAAGAAAGCTGATGGCTAAAGAATTGATGCTTTTGAACTGTGGTGTTGGAGAAGACTCTTGAGAGTCCTTTGGAGCAAGGAGATCCAACCAGTACATTCTAAAGAAAATCAGTCCTGAATATTCATTGGAAAGACTGATGCTGAAGCTAAAACTCCAATACTTTGGTCACCTGATGTGAAGAACTGACTCATTAGAAAAGGCCCTGATGCTGAGAAAGATTGAAGGTGGGAGGAGAAGGGGACAACAGAAGATGAGATGGTTGGATGGCATCACCTCCTCAATGGATATGAGTTTGAATAACTCCGGGAGTTGGTGATGGACAGGCAGCCTGGTGTGCTACAGTCCATGGGTTTGCAAATAGTCAGACACTACTGAGTGACTGAACTGAAATTTCTAGAATTTATTTTTTGTACCTTAACAGTATTCCTGTACAAAACTTTGCTCTTTCTAAAGGAACTTCTCCCACTTTATCTATCTAACAACTTAATAGCAGGGAAAAAAATGAGTTCATTCTGCTATCCATCTTTTTAATTGCTTTTTCTTCATATTTTTGGTCTATTTAACTCTTCACTTATTCATTTTTTTTCCTTTTTCTCTAATGATAAACAGTAACAATACTGTGTTACTTTCAAGTGTACAGCACAGTGATTTCTCTAATGATATACAGCTAAAATATTGTGTTACTTTCAGGTGTAGAGCACAGTGATCCAGTTATTTTTTGCAAACTATATTCCATTTTAGTTCATATGATATCGAATAAAATGTCTTGTGCTATATAATAAAACCGTTTGCTTGCCTATTTTATGTATAATTGTTTGCCTTTTAATAATATACTCCTCATCTATAAATAGTGCTGACCCCAGGGCAGTAATAGGACCAGACGCATGATCCTACATGATCCTACATGCACCTGGTCCTGTGCGTGTAGAACATGCATGGCATGTTTCTACATGTTTCTATTGCATGGCCATAGAAAGGGAGAAGGTGGAAATGGTGACAGATTTCCTCTTCTTGGGCTCTAAAATCACTGCAGATGGTGACTGCAGCCATGAAATCAGACGACATCACAGCTCCTGTGTTGAGAAACCTAGACAGAGTGTTGGAAAGCAGAGACATCACTCTGCCAACAGAGGTCTGCACAGTCGAGGCTATGGCCTTCCCAGTGGTCATGTACAGCTGTGAGAGCTGGACCACAAAGAAGGCAGAGCACCAAAGAAATGACACCTTTGAGGTTTGGTGCTGGAGAAGACTCCTGAAAGTCCTTTGGACAGCAAGGAGATCAAACCAGTCAATCTCAAGGGAGATCAACGCTGAATACTTGTTGGAAGGACTGACGCTGAAGCTGAAGCTCCAATATTTTGGTCATCTGATGTGAACAGACGACTCACTGGAAAAGTCCCTGATGCTGGAAAAGATTGAGGGCAGAAGGAGAAGAGGGAGCCAGAGGATGAGATGATTGGATGCTGTCACTGATGCAAGAGACACGAACTTGGGAAGACTTCAAGAGAAGATGAGCAGCAGGGAGGCCTGCAGTGCTGCAGGCCATGCAGTCACAAAGCATCGGACATGACTGGGCTACCGAAAAACAACAACCCAACTATGTATAGATCTTTCTTGCAAGTTTTGTTATCTAGCTCTTCTGCCAGTTTCTAATTAGTTTTCCATGATAATAGTTGCATGTGGAGATGTGTTTTTGATGTGTCTGTGGTTTAGGTGAGGTGAGCTCTACATTCTCCACTCCATTATCTTTATTTTTTTTTTCTTTTTCCTTTTAATACTTTATTCTATTTTACAGTACTGTATTGGTTTTGCCATACATTGACATGAATCATCCACAGGTGTACACGATCTCCCCATGCCGAATGACTCAGTGTTGTCAGCTGTTTTTTTAGATACAGACAATAAATAAATCCTATAATATGTCATCAATTGATGAAAATGAAGGCTAGGGTTGTTTACATTTTATATTTAACTTACGATTCTAATCCTGCCTGTTCAGTTTCCAAAGGCTGAATTCGTTCCAAGACATGGGAGTACTGGACATTGGCTTTAACCCAGGCAGCTAAGGGAGCAGCTGCAGTACTGGCACGCTTAGCATTCTGAAAAAACATCAGAAATTATCCCACATCCTAACTTCATTTAAAATAAAGGTAAGGTTAATTCCAATGTATTTTTTTAAGGATTTGTTTAATAATTTAACCCAAATAATGAAGTGTTTTGGTTTACAGCAAAAATAAAAATAAAGTGAATTGCTGTTTTAAGTAATAAATATATAAACTATTTTTCCTTAAGAACAAATCTTTTTGAACCACATAGAATCTTTAATATAACTCTATCATTCTATTGACATAAATAATTATTAGCCACATTTGTAATGAATACATGTGCCATCCACAACAATCAAGCGTCATTTCTTTCTCTTCAATACAAAGAATAGATCTTTATTAGATAAAAGCACTGTTGAAACAACTGCTATTGGCATCAAAGAAGTACATGATATTTTGAATAAAAGATCTAAAAAAGACAAGAATCATGAAATTGAAACTGTTTGCTGAATTAGATATAAGCATTCCAACAGAGAGATGTGTTATTATATGACTAATATACAAGAAGAAATAAAAGCATACAGGCAAATTGGAAGTTATGACTGTTTAGGAACTTACCAATGAGGGCAGATCGTAAGACTCAAACACCACCTAAGATAATAAACCTGTCTCCAACCCTCTAGATTCTAGTTTACCCAATTCTTTTGGTAAATATTCCCCAGCTATAATAATTGCAACTTACTATAAAAAAAACTTCTATTTTTTTAAATAAACTAAAAAACAAATAATGTAAACCATCACATTTTGACAAGAAGAATATAACAAGAGTATGGAAAGGGAATTTAAGGTATCTGTTAAAATTACCTTTGGATCAAAAGATCCTTTATTTTTAAGCAGAAGTTCTTCAACACTCTCTCTTATTTCCTTTGGAATATTTCGTGCATCAAAGGTTGCTATGTCTTCTCGCACACCTCTCTTTGCAAGGAAGCTAGAAATAAAGCATATTAATTCAAATGAGGCTAAATATAGTTTGCTATTTTAACAAAAATATCAATTTAACAGAGTGGTATATACAACACTTTCAATCTATTAGTTAACCAAAGAGTAGAGGACTTTTAAAGTACTTAAGTTTCTAAAGTAACATTTCTTCATCATTTTTTATAGACAAGAAGCTCCAGAAAGATGCACAACAGTTTTTCTAAGGCTCTGTGAATACACTGAAGCAATACAATGAAGGAATTATAACACTGAACTCCATCCACATCCCTTTAAGTGAACTCCTGAGTAACTAATACATTATAAGATATGTAAGAAAATATTCTGACTCCTTTATAAGAAAGATATTTTAAGTGCTCTCTCAATTCTAAATCTCCTCCCCCATTTCAGATTGAAAAAGAACTCTACTATCAGAATGAATACCAGCACAAACTATAATGCCACTGCTATACTGTGAAATCGAAAGCTCCACAGCATATACTGAATTAACAGTCAGCCTTTTCTCCTCTAGTTTACATCCCTTCTATATTTTCATGGGGTTCTCACTTGCTCTTTGTATTTCTCTGCCTCTGCCAAGAGTAAAAAACTCTTTGAAAACAGTGACTATATTTTCTTCATCAGTACACCACAGTAAATACATTACTCTGGACCATATAAAGACTAAATCAATATTTATGTTTATTAAGATGTTCTTAAACACTTTAAGGCATTCGTCTTCTCCTTTGACACTTTTAACAACCACTTATAGAGGAAGAAAAATGTAGTTCTTGAAATATGACTACATAGACCATCCTGAAATATTAGGGGAAAGTGTGTAACCCCGTACTTAGATGAAGTTCAGTTTGAGAAACAATATAAGAAATTATAAAAATATGAAACAATGTATAATTTACTCATGAAATAACATTTTTCACAAATTCAAAACCTTACCTTTTCATGCTCACCCAAGATGTGTCAAAGATACCCATTAATCTCAAAACGCCTTCAAGAATGTCTCTGATTACATCAGGAGGCATACGCAGGGAACGGATTTCTGAAAGAGATTCTGGCTTAATGTTTCCAACTGCTAGTTTAGCTTCATTGACTAGAGGCTAGAAAACAAAAAGGGTATTTATACATTCAAAAAATATATATGGAAATATGCTAACTCTTTACAAATTATCTAATATTGTCATTTTATTTAAAATAACTAGTTGTTAATACCTTTTCTCTTCCAATATAAAAATGCTCTAAAACACACAAAGTACAAAATGGTCAAGTGGGGAAAGCTAGAGTTTCTGGCACCATTACTTCCACAGTCTAATTTGAAAAATCTAATCTGTTTTGAGACAATCTGCCATTTTTAAGAGGTTCTTTTTTCTAATATTTGCTTGCTTATTTAATCAAGTCTCAAGGAAAAAAAAAAGCCTAAGAGTATGTTTTAATTTATCCGCAAAGTATTTCTTCTTCTACAGTGTAAACAATATGATTCATGGAAAACAAAGATTATTTTTAACAACCATTAGCTAATCTGGTTACTTCTCCTAGCAGACTTTCCTTTCTGTTTCTCTTTTATAAATAGTATTAAGTGAAAGCCACACTGGTAATACTATTAGGAAATAACTTATGAGAATAATGTTTAAACTCCAAAGTAAAGTTGAAAATCAAAACTATAAATGGCTCTTACAGTGTTTTCTATTTTTATCTTACCTGTACTTCTTTTAATTCATCATCAATTTTGTTCTTCCTTTCTTCAATTTTAATGACTTCTTCTGCTATTTTGTGCTTCAGTCTTTCAAGTTCTGTCTTTTGCTCACTAGCATCCTACAGGAATATTTAAGCAGTATTCCAATTGATTTTAATGCACTCAACGTTTAAAAGCACAATACCAAAAAANGTGTGTAACCCCGTACTTAGATGAAGTTCAGTTTGAGAAACAATATAAGAAATTATAAAAATATGAAACAATGTATAATTTACTCATGAAATAACATTTTTCACAAATTCAAAACCTTACCTTTTCATGCTCACCCAAGATGTGTCAAAGATACCCATTAATCTCAAAACGCCTTCAAGAATGTCTCTGATTACATCAGGAGGCATACGCAGGGAACGGATTTCTGAAAGAGATTCTGGCTTAATGTTTCCAACTGCTAGTTTAGCTTCATTGACTAGAGGCTAGAAAACAAAAAGGGTATTTATACATTCAAAAAATATATATGGAAATATGCTAACTCTTTACAAATTATCTAATATTGTCATTTTATTTAAAATAACTAGTTGTTAATACCTTTTCTCTTCCAATATAAAAATGCTCTAAAACACACAAAGTACAAAATGGTCAAGTGGGGAAAGCTAGAGTTTCTGGCACCATTACTTCCACAGTCTAATTTGAAAAATCTAATCTGTTTTGAGACAATCTGCCATTTTTAAGAGGTTCTTTTTTCTAATATTTGCTTGCTTATTTAATCAAGTCTCAAGGAAAAAAAAAAGCCTAAGAGTATGTTTTAATTTATCCGCAAAGTATTTCTTCTTCTACAGTGTAAACAATATGATTCATGGAAAACAAAGATTATTTTTAACAACCATTAGCTAATCTGGTTACTTCTCCTAGCAGACTTTCCTTTCTGTTTCTCTTTTATAAATAGTATTAAGTGAAAGCCACACTGGTAATACTATTAGGAAATAACTTATGAGAATAATGTTTAAACTCCAAAGTAAAGTTGAAAATCAAAACTATAAATGGCTCTTACAGTGTTTTCTATTTTTATCTTACCTGTACTTCTTTTAATTCATCATCAATTTTGTTCTTCCTTTCTTCAATTTTAATGACTTCTTCTGCTATTTTGTGCTTCAGTCTTTCAAGTTCTGTCTTTTGCTCACTAGCATCCTACAGGAATATTTAAGCAGTATTCCAATTGATTTTAATGCACTCAACGTTTAAAAGCACAATACCAAAAAATTTTTTTAACAGCACTATTAAATGCTTTTCTAATATTAATTGACATGAGAGTTTCTAACATGCCTAGGAAACTGATGCTATAATTTAAAGTAATTATAATTTATAGTAACTTATATAAATTTATATAATTTATATAATTAATAGTGATTTATAATTTATTCTATGTTTCTACTAGGAAATATGCTTTGATTTAATTTTTCTGAATAGCAAAGCAATAAATGTTTACTATATAAAAATCAAACTGTCAGAAATGTGTAACTTAGAAAATGATCATAATAATATACATTTAACATTTGCAAGAACCCCAGAGAAATACTATTATGCTCATTTCATAAACAAGAAAACTAAAACTAGAAGTCTTCTCTAATTCTAATAGTAGAATAGTAATAATTCTTAGCAACAAGCTATAGTATTCTAAAACTTTGTTTCTGTATTTTAGACAAAAATTAATTGAAATTATTATACAATAATATGCCAATATACAAATATAAATTAGTTAAGATTCAAAGAATATAATGATATATTAATAACACATGATGTTTTTACTCATGAATTAAAAAATCAAGAGTCCCACATATATAAACATGCTAAAACATTATGAATGTTTGTATTTATTTATACTATCAAAAAACCAAAGAGGAAATTTGTCAAGAAACCTTCCAAAAGTTCTAACAACAGAAATTCTCAATTATATTATAATCATCCAAGGAGTTTTAAGACTAATATTTGGTGTCTTTTCTACACCTATTGTGACAAATATATCACATTACATAAACAAAATCATTATCTTGTACACTTTAATAAAGGGGTGTGAGTCAATTATATCTCAATTAAATCAAAGAGAGACCAGAGTCCCCTCCCTCTCTCTCTCTACCTGAATTGAAAGAAGCAAATTTGCTGTTTAAGCTGGCAACAACAATAAAACTAATGCCTTGCATCCTATTACCATACCCCTCAGGTACCTGACACATGAACTCAATTAAAATATTCTACATTTCACAGGTGTTTCTACCTGTGTATCGCTGCTACCAGTCCTCAAAGGGGAAAGTTCTTTTCTCAACTCCACAGTATCAAAATATTCCCTAAAGGTCCTACTCATGTGCCTCACGTTTTATTAACCTACTTTTACAACTGTAAGTTACAGCTATTCTGAATATGTACAGCATTTAATATGTGTGTTCTTTCCTTATGTCACAAACCTAGAGTAGCAGGCTTTAAAAGTCGCACAGTTTGGTGAACTTATGAATGAGGCAGAGAGGGACAGACAGGGACTTTGGAAAGATCATGATACACTGCTATATTTAAAATGGAAAACCAGAAGGACCTATTGTAAGCACATGGAACACTGCTGAATGCCAGCCTAGATGGGAGAATGGACACATGTATATGTATGGCTGAGGGCCTTTGCTGTTCACTTCAAATCACAACACTGTTAACTGGCTACATGCCAATACAAAAGGCTTTTTGGTGTCAAAAAATTAAAATCAAGAAAAAAACAGAAGTTGCACAATTCAGTATTTGTCTCTCTACGCCATCAGTTTAGTTCAGTTCAGTTGCTCAGTCGTGTCCGACTGTTTGTGACCCCATGAACCACAGCACACCAAGCCTCCCTGTCCATCACCAACTCCCAGAGTCCACCCAAACCCATGTCCATTGAGTTGGTGATACCATCCAATCATCTCATCCTCTGTCTCCCCTTCTCCTCCTGCCCCCAATCCCTCCCAGCATCAGTCTTTTCCATGAGTCATCTCTTTGCATGAGGTGGCCAAAGTACTGGAGTTTCAGCTTCAACATCAGTCCTTCCAATGAACACCCAGGACTGATCTCCATTAGGATGGACTGGTTGGATCTCCTTGCATTCCAAGGACTCTCAAGAGTCTTCTCCAACACCACAGGTCAAAAGCATCAATTCCTGAGCCCTCAGCTTTCTTTATAATCCAACTCTCACATCCATACTGACTACTGGAAAAACCATAGCCTTGACTAGATGGACCTTTGTTGGCAAAGGAACATCTCTGCTTTTTAATATGCTGTCTAGGTTGGTCACAGCTTTGTTTCCAAGGAGCATCTTTTAATTTCATGGCTGCAGTGATCTTGGAGCCCAGAAAAAAATAGAGTCTCTCACTGTTTCCACTGTTTCCCCAACTATTTGCCTTGAAGTGATGAGACCAGATACCATGATCTTAGTTTTCTGAATGTTGAGCTTTAAGTCAGTTTTTTCACTCTCCTCTTTCACTTTCATCAAGAGGCTCTTTAGCTCCTCTTCACTTTCTGCCATAAGCGTGGTGTCATCTGCGTATTTGAGGTTATTGATATTTCTCCTGGCAATCTTCATTCCAGCTTGTGCTTCTTCCAGCCCAGCATTTCTCATGATGCACTCTGCATAGAAGTTCAATAAGCAGGGTGACAATGTACAGCCTCGATATACTCCTTTTCCTATTTGGAACCAGTCTGTTGTTCCATGTCCAGTTCTAACTGTTGCTTCCTGACCTGCATACAGATTTCTCAAGAGGCAGGTCAGGTGGTCTGGTATTCCCATCTCTTGAAGAATTTTCCACAGTTTCTGGTGATCCACACAGTGAAAGGCGTTGGCATAGTCAATAAAGCAGAAATAGATGTTTTCCTGGAACTCTCTTGCTTTTGCCATGATCCAGCAGATGGTGGCAATTTGATCTCTGGTTCCTCTGCCTTTTCTAAAACCAGCTTGAACATCTGAAGTTCACAGTTCACATATTGCTGAAGCCTGGCTTGGAGAATTTTGAGCATTACTTTACTAGCGTGTGAGATGACTGCAATTGTGTGGGTGTTTGAGCATTCTTTGGCATTGCCTTTCTTTGGGATTGGAATGAAAACTGACCTTTTCCAGTTATAGGGGACTGGAATGCAAAAGTAGGAAGTCAAGAAACACCTGGAGTAATAGGCAAATTTGGCCTTGGAATACAGAATGAAACAGGGCAAAGACTAATAGTCTTGCCAAGAAAATGCAGTGGTCATAGCAACCACCCTGTTCCAACAACAGAAAAGAAGACTCTACACATGGACATCACCAGATGGTCAACACCGAAATCAAATTGATTATACTCTTTGCAGCCAAAGATGGAGAAGCTTGATACAGTCAACAAAAACAAGGAGCTGACTGTGGCTCAGATCATGAACACCTTA
>SJYW01002888.1:591703-679874 GCA_006410735.1 Raphicerus campestris | reverse complement strand
ACGACTGAGTGACTTCACTTTCACTTTCCACTTTCATGCATTGGAGAAGGAAATGGCAACCCACTCCAGTATTCTTGCCTGGAGAATCTCAGGGACGGGGGAGCCTGGCGGGCTGCCGTCTATGGGGTCGAACAGAGTCGGACACGACTGAAGTGACTTAGCAGCAGCAGCAGAGTCAAAACAAGAGAAATTAGTTGTGTGAACTAAGTTTGTAAAGGCTTCAATCCAAGATGCCTGCTGGTTCCATTTCATGTAGGAATACATTGGCAGTGATGTTGGAATTCTAGACTTGCACTTCATAATTGCTAACCTCACCTGGACCTTAATATTGCCTGACATATCATAACATGTTTCCCTGATCGGTTCACTCTGAGTCTCCTGTGGGAGACATTCATCACCTTCTCCTCCTTTGACAATCTTCTGTCCCACGCTCACTCTCAGCTGATGAACTTACTTTCTGTTTCACTGGGAAAAATAGAAGGACCTGTGTCTATGCTATATTCCTTGCCTCCTCCCATTACAGTGAATAAATTCTCCATATTTCCAGGAAAAGCCACACGCTCCACTTGAGTCTTGAATCCCATTCCTTCTCTCCTCCTTAAGGACATCACTTCAGTAGTTCTTCCCTTTCTTATTTTCTACTTTCTCTCCGTAAGATATTTTTTTCTAGTAGCCTAGGAATGTGCCTCTTACCCCAACCTTTTAAGTATTCCATTGTTGCCCTTTCCCACTCTAATTATCTTCTCCCTGTTACAACAAATCTTATCAGAATGATGGCCTTCAGGTTTTTCCTCCTTAAGCCCATTTCAGTCAACTTTTTCATCCCCACCACTTCACTGAAACTGCTTCTCCCAAGGTCACCAACAACCTTCACCTGGCCGAAGCCACAGATGCATTTTTCAGTCCCCCTTTGGATGAGCAGCAGCATTTGATGCCATTCATCCGGTCCTCTTCTTTAAAATGCATTTTCCTCTTAGCTGCTTGGACACTCTCCTCCTGGGTATTCCAATGTGCATGTCACCACCTCTTAGCCTTTGCAGATTCCTCTGCATCCTAAGCCCCGAGATACAGTCAGCTCCTTGATGATCTTACCTGATCTCATGTGTTTGCTGGTGGTCCCCAAATTTATAACTCAGCCCAAACCTTTTGCCTGATCTGCAGGCCAGTCTGCCTCCTACACGTCTCCAGCTGGAAGTCTGATTGGCATCTCAACCTCAGGTGTCTGAAGCTAAGCTCCTGCTCCCTCTCCTCAGAGTTCCTCCTGCTGCCTCCCCACCTCAGTTAATAGTAACTGGGCCCCTTCTAGAAGCTCAGGCTAGACCCACAGCATCATCCTCATGACTTTGTCTCTTCATATCCCACATCCGGTCAGCAAATCCCAGTGGCTCTACCTTTGGGATGCTTCCAGTCTAGAGTCCAACCACTTCTCCCCTCCTCTACTGAAACTGCCTTGACCCAAGCAACTGTCAGCTCTCACCATGGATTTTGCCATGGTTCTCTTAGTTGGTCCCCCTGATTCTGCCCTCGTCCCCTTCCATCTGCTTAACACAGCAGACAGGGTGACCCTGTTCAGTGGAAGTCAGGTCGTGTTACTGTTCTGTTCAAACCATCTAGTGATTTCTCAGCTTGCTCAGAATGATTACAGGGGCCAACTGTCTGCAGCCCCTTTACCCTTTCAGCTTGTCTCTGTCTCCCCCTTCCTCTTTGCATCCCAGCCGCGGAGGTCTTGCTGCTCTTGCCTCTCCCTCAGGACCCTTGCCTGAAGCTCTTCCCCCTCAACACTGCCTGCCACACTCCTTTACTTCTTCCAGGTCTTTACTCAGATGGCATGCCCTCAATGAAGCCTTCCCTAATCACTGTGTTTAAAATTGCCAGCCCCTCCCCCTGCTCCCTGATCCCTCTCCAGGCTTTATTTTTTCTACAAAATACATTTAACCAGCTAACATACATTTTTTACTTACTCGGTTATTTTCTGTCTCCCCTCCAGAGTGAGCTGCATGAGAACAAGGGTTTGTCTCTTTGTTATTCTTATGTATTCTTATGTCTAGAATAGTGCCTGTCCCTAGTAGGTGCTGAATAAATGACTATTGAATAAATAAAGGATTATTTTCACTTTTCAAGGTGAAAGCCACAAGAAATGAACTAAGTTCTTATGTGTCCATTTTCCCCCTACAGTGGTAGAATTGTGCATTCTGTATGGACAGAATGAAGAGGGAATGGCCAGCGAGCTTATAGCCTTCTGCACCAGCACACATAAAGACTGCCTTACCTTAGAGACCCTGAATTCTTTTGAGCACGAGGTAAGAAGAAACTGTAGACAAACTAATAATGTAAATTTCCGTGTCTGCTCTGTCGGAAGGTGGAGCACTGTATTGAGAAGAGGGTGTACCTTAGAATCAGACCTGGATTCCAGTCCCAACGTGAGCGTGGACCAACTCCTTACTGACTCCTAACCTCAGTTTCCTCTTCAGTCAGTGGTCCCCATGATGTGTACTTTTTATGGTTATTGAATGAATTGAGAATGGTTGTAAATCCCTCCTAAAACTATGCTCAGCAGGTGGTAGTTCGTCAGCAAATAATTGGTGTTAATATTAGAATTGTTATGTGTTGGAGAGAAACAGTGACAGGTTAAGTCTAGTCTGTCATGTATATCTTCATTCTTCCTTTGAGGAATCTTATATTTTTGATTATATTTCAAATGCCCATTATTACCTCATGACTGTGGGAAACGCTTCCTCTATTACTTGACTGTGGAATAATATATTCATTATCTTTTATTCCTCAGTTTCTGAGCAAAAGATTATCCAAAACCTGGCATGGCGCCTCCAAGGACAGAGGGCACAGGCACGCAGGAGCCAGAGACATTGTCTCCATACAAGAGCTGTATCCTTTTCTGCTCAAGGCCCTTGAGCAGTATCAAACTACATATTGTATTTTATCATTTGTCTCTAGTTGCATGTGTAAGTTAAGAACAAGTAATAAGGGATTTCCCTGGTGGTCCAGTGGTTAAGACTCCGAGTTCCCAATGCAGGGGGCATGATTCCATCTCTGGTCAGGAAACTAAAATCTGGCGTGCCACATGACATGGCCTAAAAAAAAAATTTTTTTTTAATAAGTAAATAATTTTTTGAAAACCACAAAAAACATGAGAACAAACTCAAATTAAAAAAAAACAAACAAGTAATATGCCTAGTATTGAGGCTTACTCTTTGATCGATCCTTGCCTTAGATTTTGGGTGGAAGTTGATTGTTTTTCTTAACCAGTGTTTTTAGAATTGAGGTGGAGGAGGAAGAGGAGACCCTCCTGAACTCTTACACCACACCCTCTAAGGTACGTGTACCCTGTTGGGAAATTGCATTCTTGGGAAATCTTGGGAATTTTTGGGAAATGTTGGGAAATTTTTTTTCTTCATTCTAAAAATGTCAGCACAGCATCTGAAGTTCTGAAGGAGAAAATTAGCCACTCATACAGTTCCTGCTCCATTTCCACGTACGCCTCTTCCTTTCCGATCATGTGCGTAGATGATCTTACATGATGGCCCTCCTTGTGGACACATAGTTATCCTTTCTTCAGTTAGCATATCATAAAATTTTTTATCAATGTAATTTCTCCATAACTGCTCTTTTTTAGTGGGTGTCTAGTTTTGTCTCAAGTGGAGGCACTATAACTATTGTTTATCCAGTTAGGTGTTGGACCCCACGGTAAGAGGTGGAAGAGAGCAGTGGAAAGGCACTGTCCTCAAAGCCTGAGTCGAAGACCTCAGTGACCTTGAGTGAGCTGCTTTTCTCTCTCTGAGCTGCCATGTCCTTTCCTACATAATCAGGCTTCATTCATTCGCTTACTGAGCAACTACTGTGTGCCAGACACTGGGTGAGCTGGTGGGTGGAGCAGGCAGGGTTGTGCTCTGCCCTCAAGAAGCCAGTAGCCAGCAGGTAATACCCTGTGATAGTATCTTGAATACCTTGAAGAGCTTGAAAACTAAATGAACATGTAAAGTGCCAAACCCAAAGCAATATATTCAGTAATCATANTATCTTGAATACCTTGAAGAGCTTGAAAACTAAATGAACATGTAAAGTGCCAAACCCAAAGCAATATATTCAGTAATCATAGTTAGTCTCTATAGAAAATGAATTTGTGGCAATCCTTAAACAAGGAGCAAGCTTTAATCTATCAAAGTAAATTCTACTGTAAGAAAGAAGACGATAGAGGAATTCCCTGGCAAGAACTTGGTGCTCTCACTGCCAGGGCCCTGGGTTCAGTCTCTGATCTGGGAACTGAGATCCCACAAGCCACGCTGCACAGCCCCCCACCCAAAAAAAAGAAGGAAGGAAAGGTGAGTCATTTAAATGTGCCTGTGGAGAACAAGAAAGCTAAAATGTTCACAGCATCAGAGTTGTTCATATTTGAGAGGACTGACTCGTGGTAACTCACCTCTCAGTAGACTGACGCATAAATCAAATACAAATTTACTTAATTTACTGTTGAAGTATACACCTTTCTGATGGCTGAAATACCATATTGAGGACACCCCACTCCTGCTGCAAAAGTACTCAGGAGGCTCAATCACAGATCAAAGTTTGGCCATGGAATCATAGCTAACAGATGAGCTGAAATGAGTGAACAATTTGAAATATGCATCTGGAGCTTAGAGGAGAGGCAGACTGGATCTGGGGTAGAAACAAGAAAAAGACTTGAACAGTGCCCAGTACGTGGGAACTCGGGTATCAGCGTGGCACGATGATAAGGTCAGAGCCCAGGGCTGGCCTTTCCCACCCAGACTGGTGCCAGGGGCAGGAGGGTCCATGCTGCATAGGTGAGTATGTCAGTGGTCTTAGCTTGTCACCGTTAAATATTTAACTTGTGCAATGACAGCTACTCTTTTTTTATTTTTAAATATTTATTTATTTCTTTGACTGTGCCAGGTCTTAGTTGCAGCATGTAGATCTAGTTCCCTGACCAGGGACTGAACCCAGGCTCCCCTCCATTGGGAGTGCAGAGTCCAAGCCACGGGACCACCAGGGAAGTCCCACCAGCTACTCTTTTGCCCCTATGCTCACCATAAATCCTGTGGTTGTAGTCCGGCTCTCCACATGTCCTGCCTGATGGAGAAAGATGTGTCAGCCAGGGGATTTGAAGTTCCCATGCTGCTGGCATCTTTTTTCTAATAAGTGAATAATCTGGCTATAATTTGGGTTCCTATGTGCTGTGAGAATGAGCTCCCCCCAGGGTATGAGACTGCAGGCCCTCTGTATGTCTCATTATAGGTGGGTAAACCGGCCCGTAGTGAGTCTCCTGAGCTTGCTGCGAGTGAGCACACCCCAGGAACGTCTCGAGCTGGTTTGCTGACACAGTCAAGCTTCACCACGTGGCTGAGGGCTGAGCCCCACGACTCTGCTCTTTCCCAGAGTCCTGTCCTCTTGCTTCATCCTGGGAGATGGACCTGGAGCTCTGTAGCCCCCTATATATCAATTCCATCAACACAGCTACCAGAAAGGATGAAGACTGACAATGTGGGAGAAATGCTCAGAATTAATATAGAGCAAAAAACTCAGTATATACAGTACTTCAATGAAGGATCATATTCAAACTAAGATTATAACTATTAGAATTTTTTCAATTGGAAAAATATTGAAATACTAGAAAGGAGTATTTTTAAATGGCTATTATATAAGCATCACTATGAACAAAGCTAGTGCAGGAGATGGAATTCCAGTTGAGCTGTTTCAAATCCTGAAAGATGATGCTGTGAAAGTGCTGCATTCAATATGCCAGCAANTTACTAGCGTGTGAGATGACTGCAATTGTGTGGGTGTTTGAGCATTCTTTGGCATTGCCTTTCTTTGGGATTGGAATGAAAACTGACCTTTTCCAGTTATAGGGGACTGGAATGCAAAAGTAGGAAGTCAAGAAACACCTGGAGTAATAGGCAAATTTGGCCTTGGAATACAGAATGAAACAGGGCAAAGACTAATAGTCTTGCCAAGAAAATGCAGTGGTCATAGCAACCACCCTGTTCCAACAACAGAAAAGAAGACTCTACACATGGACATCACCAGATGGTCAACACCGAAATCAAATTGATTATACTCTTTGCAGCCAAAGATGGAGAAGCTTGATACAGTCAACAAAAACAAGGAGCTGACTGTGGCTCAGATCATGAACACCTTATTGCCAAATTCAGACTTAAATTGAAGAAAGTAGGGAAAACTACTAGACCATTCACATATGACCTAAATCAAATCCTTTCTGATTATATAGTAGGAGTGAGAAATAGATTTAAGGGACTAGATCTGATAGATAGAAAGTGCGTGATGAACTATGCATGCAGGTTCATGACACTGAACAGGAGACAGGGATCAAGACCATCCCCATGGAAATGAAATGCAAAAAAGCAAAATGGATGTCTGAGGAAGCCTTACAAATAGCTGTGAAAAGAAGAGAAGGGAAAAGCAAAGGAGAAAACGAAAGAAACAAGCATCTGAATGCAGGGTTCCAAAGAAAAGCAAGAAGAGATAAGAAAGCCTTCCTCAGCGATCAACGCAAAGAAATAGAGGCAAACAACAGAATGGGAAAGACTAGAGATCTCTTCAAGAGAATTAGAGGTACCAAGGGAACATTTCATGCAAAGATGGGCTCGATAAAGGACAGAAATGGTATGGACCTAACAGAAGCAGAAGATATTAAGAAGTGGCAAGAATACAAAGAGGAACTATACAAAAAGATCTTCATGACCAAGATAATCATGATGGTGTGATCACTCACCTAGAGCCAGAAATCCTGGAATGTGAAGTCAAGTGGGCTTTAGAAAGCATAACTATGAACAAAGCTAGTGGAGGTGATGGAATTCTAGTTAAACTATTTCAAATCCTGAAAGATGATGCTGTGAAAGTGCTGCACTCAATATGCCAGCACATTTGGAAAACTCAGCAGTGGCCACAGGACTGGAAAAGGTCAGTTTTTATTCCAATCCCAGAAAAAGACAATGCCAAAGACTGGCCAAAGAGGCCTTCTAATTGCCAGCTACAAGAGGCTCGATAAAAGACTCTGACAGGGCCATAACTCCTGCCACGGAGGCAGCCCATGTCCCTGAACACTTGGCGCTGCCAGTTAGCCAAGCAGCTGTGCCAACTTCATGTTCAACCCTCACTGGGGCAGAGCTTCCATAGGCAAAAAAAGTCTTGCATCTATGCACGCAGGGTCACTTCAGTCTTGTCCAACTCTGCAACACTGTAGACTATGGCCTGCCAGGCTTCTCTGTCAGGGGGGTTCTCCAGGCACGAATACTGGAGCGTATTGGCCAACACTGGTTGCCATATCCTTCTAGAGCACTGTATTTCCTGCTGCCCTAGCCACCAACTCTCTGAGTACCTGGTGCTGCCAGAACCCCTGTGACCCAAGCAGCTGTGCCACCTCTGCACCTGGCCCTCACAGGGGCAAACCCAAGTCCTCCAGGGCAGCCTCAGGAGCAAACCACAGTGGATGACTCACATACAGAGGTGGAAATAAAACCACAATTGACACCCAGGGGCAGTGTGACTAAGGAATAAGATCTAAAACCTTCCCACCAGCTGTATAAGCTGCAGATTAAACCCACACAATCAAATAGGTAGACTCTGTCTATGGAAAATATAAAAGGCCATTGAGAGCTCCCACAGAAGAAAACACACTAGTTCTGATAGCTGTGGACACTGGAGGCAAGAACACACAAGAGTAGGACCAGATTCAAATCTGAGCTGCCCCCACAGCAGGTCCAGAGACCAGCAGAGTGTTGGAGGGCATCCTAGGGAGGTGAGGTGTACTGTGAGTCCCAGGGAGGGAAAGGACCCTGACAGCAGTGACTCAAGAAAAACATTTATTACTCCTATCTTTTCACTGTTCTGTAGATGCTTTTGGATGTTTTTTTTTTTCTTTTTTATTCCTTGTTTTATGCTCCACTCTGATATAATTGTCCATTTTATTGGCACTAGGAAATCTAATAAAGTTTCTGAGGTTTTTTTTTTTTTTTCCTCAGTTACATTTTTTATTGTTGTTATAAACCACTGGCTCTATGGGCTTTTGCAGTTCTGTAGACATTTTTTTTTTCTTTTCTTTTTAATTTTCATTTTTAACTTTTTAAACCTATTCTTATTTTTTCTACATTTATTCCTTCGTTTGCTTTTCCTACTGTTCTTTTCCCCTTGCAGTTTATCTTTCATGTATATAACCCTTTCGGAGAAGGCAACAGCACCCTACTCCAGTACTCCTGCCTGGAAAATCCCATGAATGGAGGAGCCTGGTAGGCTGCAGTCCATGGAGTCACTAAGAGTCGGACACAACTGAGCGACTTCACTTTCACTTTTCACCTTTATGCAGTGGAGAAGGAAATGGCAACCCACTCCTGGAGAATCCCAGGGACAGCAGAGCCTGGTGGGCTGCCGTCTATGGGGTCGCATAGAGTCGGACACGACTGAAGCGACTTAGCAGCAGCAGCAGCAGCATATAACCCTTTATGTACCTATATTTAACTTTGCATACTATCCTTTCTTTTCTTTCCTCTCAAAATATTTTTTAGTTTTATTCTCACTACTTTATTCCCCAACTGGCACTTTGCTTTAATTTTGTTTCCCAGTTTGTGCTTTACCTAATTACTAACTGGCAGAAATAACTTTTGGTTTCCTTTGCTCTNAGTGGGCTTTAGAAAGCATAACTATGAACAAAGCTAGTGGAGGTGATGGAATTCTAGTTAAACTATTTCAAATCCTGAAAGATGATGCTGTGAAAGTGCTGCACTCAATATGCCAGCACATTTGGAAAACTCAGCAGTGGCCACAGGACTGGAAAAGGTCAGTTTTTATTTCAATCCCAGAAAAAGNTAAACTATTTCAAATCCTGAAAGATGATGCTGTGAAAGTGCTGCACTCAATATGCCAGCACATTTGGAAAACTCAGCAGTGGCCACAGGACTGGAAAAGGTCAGTTTTTATTCCAATCCCAGAAAAAGACAATGCCAAAGACTGGCCAAAGAGGCCTTCTAATTGCCAGCTACAAGAGGCTCGATAAAAGACTCTGACAGGGCCATAACTCCTGCCACGGAGGCAGCCCATGTCCCTGAACACTTGGCGCTGCCAGTTAGCCAAGCAGCTGTGCCAACTTCATGTTCAACCCTCACTGGGGCAGAGCTTCCATAGGCAAAAAAAGTCTTGCATCTATGCACGCAGGGTCACTTCAGTCTTGTCCAACTCTGCAACACTGTAGACTATGGCCTGCCAGGCTTCTCTGTCAGGGGGGTTCTCCAGGCACGAATACTGGAGCGTATTGGCCAACACTGGTTGCCATATCCTTCTAGAGCACTGTATTTCCTGCTGCCCTAGCCACCAACTCTCTGAGTACCTGGTGCTGCCAGAACCCCTGTGACCCAAGCAGCTGTGCCACCTCTGCACCTGGCCCTCACAGGGGCAAACCCAAGTCCTCCAGGGCAGCCTCAGGAGCAAACCACAGTGGATGACTCACATACAGAGGTGGAAATAAAACCACAATTGACACCCAGGGGCAGTGTGACTAAGGAATAAGATCTAAAACCTTCCCACCAGCTGTATAAGCTGCAGATTAAACCCACACAATCAAATAGGTAGACTCTGTCTATGGAAAATATAAAAGGCCATTGAGAGCTCCCACAGAAGAAAACACACTAGTTCTGATAGCTGTGGACACTGGAGGCAAGAACACACAAGAGTAGGACCAGATTCAAATCTGAGCTGCCCCCACAGCAGGTCCAGAGACCAGCAGAGTGTTGGAGGGCATCCTAGGGAGGTGAGGTGTACTGTGAGTCCCAGGGAGGGAAAGGACCCTGACAGCAGTGACTCAAGAAAAACATTTATTACTCCTATCTTTTCACTGTTCTGTAGATGCTTTTGGATGTTTTTTTTTTTCTTTTTTATTCCTTGTTTTATGCTCCACTCTGATATAATTGTCCATTTTATTGGCACTAGGAAATCTAATAAAGTTTCTGAGGTTTTTTTTTTTTTTTCCTCAGTTACATTTTTTATTGTTGTTATAAACCACTGGCTCTATGGGCTTTTGCAGTTCTGTAGACATTTTTTTTTTCTTTTCTTTTTAATTTTCATTTTTAACTTTTTAAACCTATTCTTATTTTTTCTACATTTATTCCTTCGTTTGCTTTTCCTACTGTTCTTTTCCCCTTGCAGTTTATCTTTCATGTATATAACCCTTTCGGAGAAGGCAACAGCACCCTACTCCAGTACTCCTGCCTGGAAAATCCCATGAATGGAGGAGCCTGGTAGGCTGCAGTCCATGGAGTCACTAAGAGTCGGACACAACTGAGCGACTTCACTTTCACTTTTCACCTTTATGCAGTGGAGAAGGAAATGGCAACCCACTCCTGGAGAATCCCAGGGACAGCAGAGCCTGGTGGGCTGCCGTCTATGGGGTCGCATAGAGTCGGACACGACTGAAGCGACTTAGCAGCAGCAGCAGCAGCATATAACCCTTTATGTACCTATATTTAACTTTGCATACTATCCTTTCTTTTCTTTCCTCTCAAAATATTTTTTAGTTTTATTCTCACTACTTTATTCCCCAACTGGCACTTTGCTTTAATTTTGTTTCCCAGTTTGTGCTTTACCTAATTACTAACTGGCAGAAATAACTTTTGGTTTCCTTTGCTCTCCAGGTCAATCTATTGTACTTTATTTCTGTTGGATTGTTTTGATTTTGCTTATGGGTATATATGCATACGTGTATATTCAGTCACACTTTTTATTATCATCAACATCTGCCTCTACGTTGGGCTTTTGCGGTTCTGTGGAGTTTTCCTTTTTTTTTTTTCTTTTTTTCTTTCTTTTCTTTTCTCTTGTATATAATTTTAATTTTTGATTTTTAAAACCTATTATATTTTTTCTCCACTTATTCCTTTGTCTTTCCTACTGTTCTTTTCCCCTTGCAGTTAATCTTTAAAGTATATAAATCTTCTTTATCTACCTCTATTTAACTTTGCATATCAATTATTTATTTTCTTTCTTTCCCTTCCTCTCAACATATTTGTTAGTTTTGCTTCTCCACTTGGCACTTTGCTTTAGTTTTGCTTTCCAGTTTGTGCTATAGTTTTGTTCTTAACTGGTAAATATAATTTATTATTTAATCTGTTCGCTGGGTCAATATACCGCACTTTATTTTTGTTGGACTGTTTTGACTTTGCTCATGGGTGTATATGGATATGTGCATATTCCATTATTTTAATTATTATTTGCCTGATTTTCTAACTACCATCTGTCTGGAGTTATTCTTTGGTTTCTTGTTTTGGAGTATTTGTTTGAATCTCAATGCCATAACAAACCACATGTTCCTGACCAGAGATCAAGCCCTGAGCCTTTGGAGTGGGAGCACTGAATCCAAGACTCTGAACTACCAGAGAACTAACCCTAGGGAGCATCAGATAGTGAAAACTCACACAAAGCAAACGACTTGAATACAAGATCCAGCATCACCCAACCACCAGTAGCATCCTGTGTGGGACACCTCATCTACACAGCAAACAAAACAAAAATACAAACCCAACAATCACCATAAAGGATTACCATCTCTCTCAGCCTTCCCCATCAGAGGAAAAACAAACAAACAAACAAACAAATTTAGCACAAATATCGCCCTATACAAAGCTTACACAAATCACTGAACCAACCTTAGGAAAGCAGAAACCAAGAGGAAGAAAAAAATCAACCTTGAAGCTTGGGAAACGGTGACCTCAAACACAATAATTTAAAAAAATAATAATAATGAAAAGGCAAGAAAAATACTACCGACAAAAATGAAGGAACAAATGAGAAATACAGAAATTCAAATAAAGAGGAAATAGGCAAACTACCTGAAAAAGAATTCAGAATAATGATAGTAAAGATAATCAAAAACCTTGAATACAAAATGGAGAAAATGCAAGAATCAATTAACAAAGACCTAGAAGAATTAAAGAATAAACATACAAACAACACAATTACTGAAATTAAAAATACTCTAGAAGGAACCAATAGCAGAAAATCTGAAGCAGAAGAATGAATCAGTGAGCTGGAAGATACAATGGTGGAAATAAATTCTGAAGAGCAGAATAAAGTAAAAGGAATGAGAAGAACTGAAGATCGTCTCAGAGACCTCTGGGACAATATCAAATGCACCAACATTTGAACTGTAGGGGTCCCAGAAGAAGAAGGGAAAAACAAAGCATATGAGAAAAATTTTGAAGAGATGATAGTTGAAAATTTCCCCAACAAGGAAAAGGAAATAGTCAAGTACCAGAGGCACAAAGAGTCCAACACAGGACAAACTCAAGGAGAAACATGTCAAGACACATATTAATCAAACTAACAAAGACTAAACACAAGGAAAGAATATTAAAAGCAGCAAGGGAAAAGCAACAAGTAACATACAATGGAAACCCCATATGCTTAAAAGCTGAATGCTCAGCAGAAACTCTGCAGGCCAAAAGGAATGGCAGGATATACTTAAAGTACTGAAAGGGAAAAACCTACAAGCAAGATTACTGTACTCAGTAAGGATCTCATTCAAAATTGATGAAGAAATAAAAACTTTTCAGACAAGCAAAAGTTAAGAGAATTCAGCACCAACAAACCAACTTTGCAACAAATGTTAAAGGGACATACAAACCAGATTTGCAACAAATGTTAAAGGGACATAAAAACCAGCTTTGCAACAAATGTTAAAGGGACATATGTAGTCAGGAAATACACAAGAAAAAGATCTACAGAAACAAACTTCAAACAATCAAGAAAATGGCAATAGGAACTTATATATCAGTAATTACTTAAACTGTTTAAATACTCCAACCAAAAGACACAGACTGGCTGAATGTATACAAAAACAAGATCCATATATATACTGCCTTCAAAAAACATACTTCAGACTTAAAGACACATATAGACTGAAAGTGAGAGGAGGGGAAAATATATTCCATGAAAATGGGAAGCAAAGAAAGCTGGAGTAGCAATCCTCATATCCAACAAACTAAACCTTAAAATAAAGGTTACAAGAGATAAGGAAGGACATTACATAATGATCAAGGGATCAATCCAAGAGGAAGACATATCTACTGTAAATAACTATGCACCCAACACAGGAGCACCTCAATACATAAGACAAACACTAACAGATAAAAAAGGAGAAACTGACAAAAACACAATAATAGTAGGAAACTTTAACACCACTCACATCAATGGACAGATCATCAAAACAAAAAATTAATAAGGAAACACAAGTCTTAAAACGATATATTAGACAAAATGAATCTCATTGATATCTTCAGGACATTTCATCCAAATGTAGAAAAATACACCTTCCAAAGTGCATATAGGATAGACTACACCCTGGGTCACAAATCAAACCTCAGTAAACTTAAGAAAATTGAAATTGTATCAAGCATCTTCTCCTACCACAACACTATGAGACTAGGTATCANACCATAAAGGATTACCATCTCTCTCAGCCTTCCCCATCAGAGGAAAAACAAACAAACAAACAAACAAATTTAGCACAAATATCGCCCTATACAAAGCTTACACAAATCACTGAACCAACCTTAGGAAAGCAGAAACCAAGAGGAAGAAAAAAATCAACCTTGAAGCTTGGGAAACGGTGACCTCAAACACAATAATTTAAAAAAATAATAATAATGAAAAGGCAAGAAAAATACTACCGACAAAAATGAAGGAACAAATGAGAAATACAGAAATTCAAATAAAGAGGAAATAGGCAAACTACCTGAAAAAGAATTCAGAATAATGATAGTAAAGATAATCAAAAACCTTGAATACAAAATGGAGAAAATGCAAGAATCAATTAACAAAGACCTAGAAGAATTAAAGAATAAACATACAAACAACACAATTACTGAAATTAAAAATACTCTAGAAGGAACCAATAGCAGAAAATCTGAAGCAGAAGAATGAATCAGTGAGCTGGAAGATACAATGGTGGAAATAAATTCTGAAGAGCAGAATAAAGTAAAAGGAATGAGAAGAACTGAAGATCGTCTCAGAGACCTCTGGGACAATATCAAATGCACCAACATTTGAATTGTAGGGGTCCCAGAAGAAGAAGGGAAAAACAAAGCATATGAGAAAAATTTTGAAGAGATGATAGTTGAAAATTTCCCCAACAAGGAAAAGGAAATAGTCAAGTACCAGAGGCACAAAGAGTCCAACACAGGACAAACTCAAGGAGAAACATGTCAAGACACATATTAATCAAACTAACAAAGACTAAACACAAGGAAAGAATATTAAAAGCAGCAAGGGAAAAGCAACAAGTAACATACAATGGAAACCCCATATGCTTAAAAGCTGAATGCTCAGCAGAAACTCTGCAGGCCAAAAGGAATGGCAGGATATACTTAAAGTACTGAAAGGGAAAAACCTACAAGCAAGATTACTGTACTCAGTAAGGATCTCATTCAAAATTGATGAAGAAATAAAAACTTTTCAGACAAGCAAAAGTTAAGAGAATTCAGCACCAACAAACCAACTTTGCAACAAATGTTAAAGGGACATACAAACCAGATTTGCAACAAATGTTAAAGGGACATAAAAACCAGCTTTGCAACAAATGTTAAAGGGACATATGTAGTCAGGAAATACACAAGAAAAAGATCTACAGAAACAAACTTCAAACAATCAAGAAAATGGCAATAGGAACTTATATATCAGTAATTACTTAAACTGTTTAAATACTCCAACCAAAAGACACAGACTGGCTGAATGTATACAAAAACAAGATCCATATATATACTGCCTTCAAAAAACATACTTCAGACTTAAAGACACATATAGACTGAAAGTGAGAGGAGGGGAAAATATATTCCATGAAAATGGGAAGCAAAGAAAGCTGGAGTAGCAATCCTCATATCCAACAAACTAAACCTTAAAATAAAGGTTACAAGAGATAAGGAAGGACATTACATAATGATCAAGGGATCAATCCAAGAGGAAGACATATCTACTGTAAATAACTATGCACCCAACACAGGAGCACCTCAATACATAAGACAAACACTAACAGATAAAAAAGGAGAAACTGACAAAAACACAATAATAGTAGGAAACTTTAACACCACTCACATCAATGGACAGATCATCAAAACAAAAAATTAATAAGGAAACACAAGTCTTAAAACGATATATTAGACAAAATGAATCTCATTGATATCTTCAGGACATTTCATCCAAATGTAGAAAAATACACCTTCCAAAGTGCATATAGGATAGACTACACCCTGGGTCACAAATCAAACCTCAGTAAACTTAAGAAAATTGAAATTGTATCAAGCATCTTCTCCTACCACAACACTATGAGACTAGGTATCAATTACAAGAAAAAAAACTGTTTAAGAAACACAAACACATGAAGATAAACAACACGTTTCTAAATAACCAATAGGTTACTGAAGAAATCAATAGGGAAATAAAAAAATTTCTAAAACAAATGACAATAAAACATGACAACTCAAAACCTATGGGATGCAGAAAATATTTCTAAGAGGGAAGTTTATAGCAATACAATCCTACCTCAAGAAACAAGAAAAACATAGAACAGACAACCTAACTTTACTCCTAAAACAATTGGAAAAACAAGGACAAAAAAATAAATTAGTATAAGGAGTGAAATCATAAAGATCTGAGCAGAAATAAATGAAAAACAAATGAAAGAAACAATAGTAAAGATTTATAAAACTACAAGCTTGTTCTTTGAGAAGATAACAAAATTGACAAACATTTCAACAGACTCATCAAGAAGAGAGAAAAATCAACAAAATTAGAAATGAATAAAGAGAGGTTAAAACAGACAATGCAGAAATACAAAGGACTATAAGAGACTATCAAGAACAAATATATGGCAATAAAATGAATAACCTGGAAGAAATGGACAGATTCTTAGAAAAATTCAATCTTTCCAGACTGAACCAGGAAGAAACAGAAACTATGAAGAACCCATTTACAAGCACTGAAATCGAAGCTGTGATCAAATATCTCTCAAAAGACAAAAGCCCAGGAACAGATGGCTTCACAGGTGAATTGTATCAAACATTTAGAGACAAGCTAATGCCGATCCTTCTAAAACTCTTTGAAAAAACTGCAGAGGAAGGAACACTTTCAAACTCATTCTATGAGGCCACCATCACCCTGATACCAAAACCAGACAATGACAATACAGAAAAAGAAAACTGCAGGCCAATATCACTGGTGAACATAGATGCAAAAATCCTCAGCAAAAGTTTAGCAAAAAAAATTCAGCAACACATCAAAAAGTTCATAACCATGATCAAGTTAGGTTTATTCTAGGAATGCAAGGACTCTTCAATATATGCAAATCAATCAATGTGATATACCATATTAAACTGAATGATAAAAATCATATGATTATCTCAACAGATGCAGAAAAGCCTTTGACAAAATTCAGCACCCATTTATGATTAAAACTCTTCAAAAAAAGGGCATAGAAGGAACCTACCTCAACACAGTAAAGGCCATATAGGATAAGCCTACACCAAACATTATTCTCAATGGTGACAAACTGAAAGCATTTCTCCTAAAATCAGGAACAAGACAGGGGTGTCCATTTTCACCATTACTATTCAACATAGTTCTGGAAGTCCTAGCTACAGCAATCATAGAAGAAAAAGAAATAAGAGGAATCCAGATCAGAAAAGAAGAAGTAAAGCTCTCACTGTCTGCAGATGACATGATACTGTACCTAGAAAACCCTAAAGATACTATCAGAAAATTACTAGAGCTAATCAGTGAATTTCACCGTGTTTCAGGAAACAAAATCAAGACACAGAAATCACTTGCATTTCTATATACTAACAATGAAAAATCAGAAAGAGAAATTAAGGACTCAATCCAATTTACCATTACAACAAAAAAACAAATATTTAGGAATAAACTTACCTAAGGAGACAAAAGAAATGTACACAGACAATTACAGACAATTATAAGACACTGATGAAAGAAATCAAAGATGACAGAAACAGATGGAGAGATATTCCATGTTCCTGGGTAAGAAGAATCAATATTGTGAAAATGATTATACTACCAAATGCTATCTTCAGATTCAATGCAATACCTATCAATTACCAACGGCATTTTTCACAAAATGCCGAAAAACAAAAAATTGCACATTTCATATGAAAACACAAAAGATCCTGAATAGCCAAAGAAATCTTGAGAAATAATGGAGCTGGAGAAATCAACCTTCCTGACTTCAGATTATACTAAAAAGCTACATTCATCAATACAGTATAACAGAAACAGAAATATAGATCTATGGAACAGCTACATGTAAAACTGGATAGCTACATGTAAAAGAATGAAATTAAAACACTTCCTAACACCATACACAAAAATAAACTCAAAATGGATTAAAGACGTAAATTTAAGACCAGAAACTGTAAAACTCTTAGAGGAAAACATAGGCAGAACACTCAATGACATAAATCAAAGCAAGATCCTCTATGACCCACCTCCCAGAGTAACGGAAATAAAAACAAAAGTAAACAAGTGGGACCTGATTAAACTTAAAAGCTTTTGCAGAGCAAAGAAAACTATAAGCAGGGTGAAAAGACAACCCTAAGGCTGAAAGAAAATAATAGCAAATGAAACAACTGACAAAAGATTAATTTCCAAAATATACAAGCAGCTCATACAACTGAATACCAGAAAAACAAACAACCCAATTAAAAAGTGGGAAAAAACCTAAACATATTTCTCCAAAGAAGACATACAGATGGCTAACAAACAAATGGAAAGATGCTTAACACAGCTCATTATTAATGAAATGCAAATCAAAATTACAATGAGATATCACCTCACACCAGTCAGAATGTCCATCATCAAAAAGTCTACAAAGAATAAATGCTGGAGAAGGTGTGGAGAAAAGGGAACGCTCTTGCATTGTTGGTGGAAATGCAAATTAATACAGCCACTATGGAAGATGGTATGGAGAGTCCTTAAAAAGTCAGGAATCAAATTACCATATGACCTAGCAATCTCACTCCTAGGCATACACCCTGAGGAAACCAAATTGAAAAAGACACATATCCCATTGTTCATTGCAGCACTAGTTACAATAGCTAGAACATGGAAGCAACCTAGATGGAAGCAACCTAGATGCCTATCAAAAGATGAATGCATAAAGAAGTTGTAGTACATATACACAGTGGAATATTCAGCCATAAAAAGGAACGAATTTTAGTCAGTTCTAATGGGGTGAATGAACCTAGAACCTATTACACAGAGTGAAGTGAGTCAGAAAGAGAAAGATGAATATCATATTCTAACACATATATGAGTGAGTGAAGTCACTCAGTTGTGTCCTACTCTTTGCAACCCCATGGACTGCAGCCTACCAGGCTCCTCTGTCCGTGGGATTTTCCAGGAGATACTACTGGAGTGGATTGCCATTTCCTCCTCCAGGTGATCTTCCTGACCCAGGGATCAAACCCAGGTCTCCCACATTGTAGACAGACACTTTACCATCTGAGCCACCAGGAAGTCCAAACACATATATATGGAATCTAGAAAAATGGTACCGAAGAATTTACTTACAGGGCAGCAATGGAGAAGGAGACTCAGAGAACAGACTTATGGACACGGGGAGAGGGGTGGAGAGGGTGAGACGTAGGGCAAGAGTAACGTGGAAACTTATATTTCCACATGTAAAATAGATAGCCAATGGGAATTTGCTGTATGGTTCAGGAAACTTAAACAGAGCTCTATATCTACCTAGAGGGGTGGGACGGTTCAAAAGGCAGGGGATATATGTGTACCTATGGCTGATTCATGTTGAGGTTTGATAGAAAACAACAAAATTCTGTAAAGCAATTATCCTTCAACAAAAGAATTTTTTTTAAAAAAAGAATACCCTGGCAATAAAGAATGCAGAGAAATCTCCCTTGGGACGGTTCAACCAAAGAAAGGTGATGTAAAAAGAAGATACAATCAAAATATTAAAAATATCATGAAAGTATAAATAGAATGAATGAAGACATTGTATAAATCCTAAGAATATCAAAAACAGGCTTGAAGCCTGAAGGAGATAATATTAAGAAAAATAAAAGAAAATATTAACTAACAGAGGGTAAAAAAAGCAGTTACAGACAAATCTATACCAATCAAAATGCTTATACTTTTGTATTTATAGGATTTAGATAAATTAGTGTATGAACAACTGAGAAGACTACAGTTGTGATTTTAAACAATATGGGAAAATAATACACTCTTTCCGAAAGTTCAAGTACACAACACTATCAGTCTACTCAATACAGACAAGCAATACTTTTTAAATCTATTTAAGTAAAATCATTATTTTTCACATTGAACCACAACCAGGTATAAATGGCCTTCCTATTGTTTGTATCTCTGTGCTTCCTCTAAATGTTACCTGCATTGATACTGTGATCTCCTGAAGAGCAGCATCTGCTTCATCTTGCTTAGTTTTAAGTAATACACTTTGTTCTTCAGCTGTTCTGTTCAATTCAGCCACAAGAGCTTTAGCTTCATTCAGTTTAGATACACCAGCCTACATTAATAGAAGAGACTGACAATATTAGAAAAAAAGGAATTTTATATACATAGGGTAAACAAAGTCTATAAGAATGAATGAAAAAAATATAAATGTGTACAAATACCACATCTGCAAGTGAATTCAGGTTTTTTCTTATTGCTAATTATAACAATTTAGTCAACTGTTTACCCATTAAGATGTAGAAAAAGACTCCACAAAGGCTTTAGGGAAAAATGGATCTTAAAGTATCACAGTAAAGCTGAATACATTAACATATATTAAATAGCTTAACCAGTGGGGTTTTAATCAACTGCATTAGACAGGAAAGAAAATAGAAATAAAAAAGTACTCAGTAAACCTTTCTAATTTTTCAGTCTCATTAACTGAACAAAAGGACCTCAGGAACCACTGTTTTTATACTGGACATGCCTTGGTTTTGTTTGTCCATTTTCCAACTATTTTATAAGAGACTGCCTTACATAGGTTGCTGGTTAGCAATCACTCCAAATGCTTTGGCTATTTTTTGGGCAGGGGGGTCAGGGGGTGAGGTGGTGATCCTGGTCTGGCCCTTATAACACTCCATTCCACTGTCCATCAATAATCCAAGGAATGAACATGAAAAATATTCTCTCTGTTCTTCAATACAATTGCATTTTTGTCACAAAATGAATCAGGAGAAAGATAGCAATGGCAAAAAAAAGAGAATGTAAACTTGGTGGCTCAGAAGGTAAAGCTTCTGCCTACAATGTGGGAGACCTGGGTTCGATCCCTGGGTCGGGAAGATCCCCTGGAGAAGGAAATGGCAACCCACTCCAGTACTCTTGCCTGGAAAATTCTTTGGACCAAGGAGCCTGGTAGGCTACAGTCCATGGGGTCGCAAAGAGTCGGACATGACTGAGCAACTTCACTTCACTTCACTTCAAACAGTATTTACTGAGCACCCAGTACAGAGGACAGGCATCATGCCGGTTCTTTACATTAGCATTTCATCTAACGTACACAAGATATTGACCCAATAAAGCTATAACTCAGTAAATTTACTTACCTCAAATATAACAGAGAACTAAATCAGGAAATTAACTTTTCAAAGCATGTGCAGTTAGTGGCTTAATATAAATGAAAGTAAATCAGTAGAAAGAAGGATAAAGATAACTCTGTCAATTAATGTTCCTGGTTTCCTACCCTTACAAAGAGAAGCAAAAACTCTGGAGACAGAATGCTCTCTGAGAGAATCTGAGGCTAGCATTCTAATAGCACACTTAGGCTGAAGCCCTACAATTATAGGAATACAAAGATTTCCAAATGTACTAAGTGACATAAATCAGAATATAATAAATTGTACATAATAACAAAATATATAAAATAAAATATACTTTTAAGAATATGTTTATAAAATATAATTATAAAGTCTACTATAAAACATAATATCATATTTTTAATTAATAATAGGTACTTTTGATTTCTAAAATAAGTTCATATGAAAAAGACATTTAAAACCAGCACAATAAGCTATCAAAAGCACACAAATAACATGCATAGTAAAGANGCTAACAAACAAATGGAAAGATGCTTAACACAGCTCATTATTAATGAAATGCAAATCAAAATTACAATGAGATATCACCTCACACCAGTCAGAATGTCCATCATCAAAAAGTCTACAAAGAATAAATGCTGGAGAAGGTGTGGAGAAAAGGGAACGCTCTTGCATTGTTGGTGGAAATGCAAATTAATACAGCCACTATGGAAGATGGTATGGAGAGTCCTTAAAAAGTCAGGAATCAAATTACCATATGACCTAGCAATCTCACTCCTAGGCATACACCCTGAGGAAACCAAATTGAAAAAGACACATATCCCATTGTTCATTGCAGCACTAGTTACAATAGCTAGAACATGGAAGCAACCTAGATGGAAGCAACCTAGATGCCTATCAAAAGATGAATGCATAAAGAAGTTGTAGTACATATACACAGTGGAATATTCAGCCATAAAAAGGAACGAATTTTAGTCAGTTCTAATGGGGTGAATGAACCTAGAACCTATTACACAGAGTGAAGTGAGTCAGAAAGAGAAAGATGAATATCATATTCTAACACATATATGAGTGAGTGAAGTCACTCAGTTGTGTCCTACTCTTTGCAACCCCATGGACTGCAGCCTACCAGGCTCCTCTGTCCGTGGGATTTTCCAGGAGATACTACTGGAGTGGATTGCCATTTCCTCCTCCAGGTGATCTTCCTGACCCAGGGATCAAACCCAGGTCTCCCACATTGTAGACAGACACTTTACCATCTGAGCCACCAGGAAGTCCAAACACATATATATGGAATCTAGAAAAATGGTACCGAAGAATTTACTTACAGGGCAGCAATGGAGAAGGAGACTCAGAGAACAGACTTATGGACACGGGGAGAGGGGTGGAGAGGGTGAGACGTAGGGCAAGAGTAACGTGGAAACTTATATTTCCACATGTAAAATAGATAGCCAATGGGAATTTGCTGTATGGTTCAGGAAACTTAAACAGAGCTCTATATCTACCTAGAGGGGTGGGACGGTTCAAAAGGCAGGGGATATATGTGTACCTATGGCTGATTCATGTTGAGGTTTGATAGAAAACAACAAAATTCTGTAAAGCAATTATCCTTCAACAAAAGAATTTTTTTTAAAAAAAGAATACCCTGGCAATAAAGAATGCAGAGAAATCTCCCTTGGGACGGTTCAACCAAAGAAAGGTGATGTAAAAAGAAGATACAATCAAAATATTAAAAATATCATGAAAGTATAAATAGAATGAATGAAGACATTGTATAAATCCTAAGAATATCAAAAACAGGCTTGAAGCCTGAAGGAGATAATATTAAGAAAAATAAAAGAAAATATTAACTAACAGAGGGTAAAAAAAGCAGTTACAGACAAATCTATACCAATCAAAATGCTTATACTTTTGTATTTATAGGATTTAGATAAATTAGTGTATGAACAACTGAGAAGACTACAGTTGTGATTTTAAACAATATGGGAAAATAATACACTCTTTCCGAAAGTTCAAGTACACAACACTATCAGTCTACTCAATACAGACAAGCAATACTTTTTAAATCTATTTAAGTAAAATCATTATTTTTCACATTGAACCACAACCAGGTATAAATGGCCTTCCTATTGTTTGTATCTCTGTGCTTCCTCTAAATGTTACCTGCATTGATACTGTGATCTCCTGAAGAGCAGCATCTGCTTCATCTTGCTTAGTTTTAAGTAATACACTTTGTTCTTCAGCTGTTCTGTTCAATTCAGCCACAAGAGCTTTAGCTTCATTCAGTTTAGATACACCAGCCTACATTAATAGAAGAGACTGACAATATTAGAAAAAAAGGAATTTTATATACATAGGGTAAACAAAGTCTATAAGAATGAATGAAAAAAATATAAATGTGTACAAATACCACATCTGCAAGTGAATTCAGGTTTTTTCTTATTGCTAATTATAACAATTTAGTCAACTGTTTACCCATTAAGATGTAGAAAAAGACTCCACAAAGGCTTTAGGGAAAAATGGATCTTAAAGTATCACAGTAAAGCTGAATACATTAACATATATTAAATAGCTTAACCAGTGGGGTTTTAATCAACTGCATTAGACAGGAAAGAAAATAGAAATAAAAAAGTACTCAGTAAACCTTTCTAATTTTTCAGTCTCATTAACTGAACAAAAGGACCTCAGGAACCACTGTTTTTATACTGGACATGCCTTGGTTTTGTTTGTCCATTTTCCAACTATTTTATAAGAGACTGCCTTACATAGGTTGCTGGTTAGCAATCACTCCAAATGCTTTGGCTATTTTTTGGGCAGGGGGGTCAGGGGGTGAGGTGGTGATCCTGGTCTGGCCCTTATAACACTCCATTCCACTGTCCATCAATAATCCAAGGAATGAACATGAAAAATATTCTCTCTGTTCTTCAATACAATTGCATTTTTGTCACAAAATGAATCAGGAGAAAGATAGCAATGGCAAAAAAAAGAGAATGTAAACTTGGTGGCTCAGAAGGTAAAGCTTCTGCCTACAATGTGGGAGACCTGGGTTCGATCCCTGGGTCGGGAAGATCCCCTGGAGAAGGAAATGGCAACCCACTCCAGTACTCTTGCCTGGAAAATTCTTTGGACCAAGGAGCCTGGTAGGCTACAGTCCATGGGGTCGCAAAGAGTCGGACATGACTGAGCAACTTCACTTCACTTCACTTCAAACAGTATTTACTGAGCACCCAGTACAGAGGACAGGCATCATGCCGGTTCTTTACATTAGCATTTCATCTAACGTACACAAGATATTGACCCAATAAAGCTATAACTCAGTAAATTTACTTACCTCAAATATAACAGAGAACTAAATCAGGAAATTAACTTTTCAAAGCATGTGCAGTTAGTGGCTTAATATAAATGAAAGTAAATCAGTAGAAAGAAGGATAAAGATAACTCTGTCAATTAATGTTCCTGGTTTCCTACCCTTACAAAGAGAAGCAAAAACTCTGGAGACAGAATGCTCTCTGAGAGAATCTGAGGCTAGCATTCTAATAGCACACTTAGGCTGAAGCCCTACAATTATAGGAATACAAAGATTTCCAAATGTACTAAGTGACATAAATCAGAATATAATAAATTGTACATAATAACAAAATATATAAAATAAAATATACTTTTAAGAATATGTTTATAAAATATAATTATAAAGTCTACTATAAAACATAATATCATATTTTTAATTAATAATAGGTACTTTTGATTTCTAAAATAAGTTCATATGAAAAAGACATTTAAAACCAGCACAATAAGCTATCAAAAGCACACAAATAACATGCATAGTAAAGAAAAGAAATAATTATTCAACCAAAAAAAGTACAAAACCATTACTCTAAGCTAATGGGCAATATAAATAGGTGAGACAGTTTTCCAGGATACTTAATACAGTACAATATTTATTTATGGCATTGTGATTTATATAATCCTTGTCCCTTACACATAAATAAAATAATTTTAGATCATCAATAATGTACCTGCAAATGACTTTGTCTTTTTAATAATTCCTCTTTCTTGCTGCTACTAATGGCAGAATACACACGTAAAAAGGTCATATATCGGCTTGGTGTAGCACCATATGCTTTACAAGACTCATGGATTAATAAAAAAGATTTTAGAAATTCAGGATCAACTAGAAAGAGAAAAAAAATGACAATGTAAGTATGTTCCATTAAGAATTACAGAAAATAAATTTAACCATATCTTTTTCTACTCAATGAAATTATGAGATAATATATTTGCTTAAAGGTGAACAGGTATTCCTAGGTATCCATGCATAGCTTCCATTTTTCTTATTAATTTGCATTATTTTTTCCAGTGGTCTCTACACTTCAACTGTATGTATATACCTTTCCCTGTATTTCCCCTGACAAGTTTTATTGCTGCAAGAAAGATAAATCTACAGTTTCTCATGTCAATTAATTGGGACTACGTAACATGTAGTCTAAAAGTAAGCTTACTAAAAACTGTATGAGTGGAAAAGATATACCAAACCAAATAACACCTATTCCCTCCTATATACATGGGAACAAACAGGGCTTCAAAAGTCAAAAAATTAAGAACAAGCTCTCATTAGATTCAATATACACGTGTGATCAGTTTCTCGGTCATGTTCAACTCTTTGCAAACCCATGGACAGTAGTAACCCACCAGGCTCCTCTGTCCATGGAATTTTCCAGGTAAGAATATTGGAGTGGGTTGCCATTTTCTCTCCAGGGGATCATCCTTCCTGACCCAGGAATCAAACCCCCATCACCTACACTGGCTGCAGATTCTTTATTACTTGAGCCACCTGGGAAACCAATATATACATGACCAAACACATTCTCTCTTGTTGCCTCAACCTATTCCCCTCTGTATTCTCTACCCAGGTGAACAAAATCAACTTCTAATAAAATTTTCCAAGCAGAACCCTGAGAAATATTCTTGCATCCTTCTTCTTCTTTGCATATAGCAGCCATTATATAACCAAATCCTCTTTAGAGTACCTCCTAATACCACCCAAGTCCATCCCTTCCTCTTACATTAGAAGGAAATAGCCTTCTATACTGGTCTATAGAACCTCTGTTTCTCTGTACACCAATCTATTTCTAATATCTGAAAAAACAGGTGGATGCAGAGACTTCTCTTTCTAAAACAAGAGTCTCGTTACATTTCTAACAAAAATCTGTCAATTATCCCAAATCACTAAGAAGTCAGAATCCAAATTTCTTCTGTAACATGACATGGAAGGCTCTTCATTACTGACCCTGCTTACCTTACGACATTAGAAAACAGCAATTATTTCATCAAGAAAAGCCCGGTAAAATCAATTTCATCAAAATACTACCTGATTTCTTTTTCTTTTCTTCTTTTCTTTTTTTGTCACTATATCTTTCTTCGCCACCCATTTCACTGAGTAACATTTCAGGTATCTAAAACAGGAAGAGCATTTCTTTAAACTTCAATTCTGTATGAAAAATGTTTAAGTAAATCCAGTAACAGAGGTAAAAGAAACACTTAACGTAACACATAAAAAGTATCAGTGGGACTTTTCTTCTAGGATTCCTTCCAGACTAAGGGAAAAAAACAGTACATCAGTCTTCAGAAAACATTTCCTAGTTGATGCTTTGACACATATATCAACCACTGACTGGAAATTAATAGCACACAGGAAAAGCTTCAACATCTCACCTGAAAAATGATTAGACTTTATGAAATGAAGAAACTAACAATTTTGATTGAATTAGGAAATAATCACAGATACCATTTAAAAATCACAAAGTAATAAAATCAAATGTTTTATTTGGTATCAAACTAATAAAATGCCTTCATGACATAAAGGAACAAGAAGGATTCTTAGATTTCTTAAATAAGAAATAATGGAAAATAAATGAAAATAATTTCATAATTGATATCAACATAATTGATAATGCTAAAAACTATCTATTGTCTAGTCATAGCAAGGTTTTTGCCACTATCACAAATAAGAAAATTAAGAAATGAACAGATATTAAACTATATTAAAAAATTTTTAAACCCTATTTCTGGGGAACAAAAACTAAGTAAAACTCCAAAATTTTTAAATTAAGCCAAAAGCCTCCAACTTATTTCACCTGATACAGTTCACATGCCTAATAAGAACAAGTGCCAATAATCCAAGTAAGTAGTTCAAAAAACCTCTTTTTCTTCTCAGACTGAATAAAACGTTAAGATCCCTTAACTAGTGGGGTGTTTGAAAGTGCCATGATTCTTGAGCCAAAGAACTTTTTTTTCTCAAATATTTTCACTGATTTCTGAACATATACTGAAGCAACTGAGAGAATATTTTAAATACACACTTTTAAATCAACGAACATTTCTTTGGAAACTCACTTTCTTTAAAATATTCTTTAAAATAATCTTTTAGGATAGCTTGATTGTGCTAATCATTTCACAACATAAAATAAACAAAAACAACATGATGTACACCTTAAACACATACAATTTTTATGTGTCAATTACACCTCAATAAAGCTGGGAGGAGTGGGAAAGAATCTATCCCTAAATAATATCCCATGTTAGGAAAGTTTTCTTGCCTGGTTTCAACCACATTCTACTTTGCTTCCACTATACCTCCCAGGAGACAAAAACAGCACTTTGGAGTTGAATGAGTATATTAACACTACTCATTCTTACTAATACCTTGACCTCTCAATTCCTTGAATTCTTCTTCTTCTGTTATCTAACACATTTTTCCCAGCCACTCTCGCCTACCATGTCAAATGGTCACATCCTAATACCTTGTCATTAACAATAACTGCAATCATTTCATAATCTCACTTGTAAACATCCCCCTCTTTTACCATTACTTTCCTGTCTAACCAGCTCATTCATTTTGCAAAGCAAATAATCCTCAAATTTCACCAAGACATACAGTCTATTCACCAACAACCTTTATACTGTCATTCACTATCTTCCTACCATAGCTCCTCAGTTTCCTTGGCCTTCCCCTACTTGGTCGTACTCAGTCAGTCAGTTCAGTCGCTCAGTCATGTCCAACTCTTTGCGACCCCATGGACTGCAGCACGCCAGGCTTCCCTGTCCATCACCAACTCCTGGAGCCTGCTCAAACTCATGTCCATCAAATCAGTGATGCATCCAACCATCTCATCCTCTGTCGTCCCCTTCTCCTCCTGCCTTCAATCTTTCCCAGCATGAAGGTCTTTTCCAATGAGTCACTTCTTCACATGAAGTGACCAAAGTATTGGAGCTTCAGCTTCAGCATCAGTCCTTCCAATGAATATTCATGACTGATTTCTTTAGGATGGCCCGGTTAGATCTCATTGCAGTCCAAGGGACTCTCAAGAGTCTTTCCCAACACCATATTTCAAAAGCATCAATTCTTCTGTGCTCAGCTTCCTTTTTATAGTCCAGCTCTCACACTCACGCATGACGGCCGGGAGCCAGCACGAGACGTCCCATGCGTGGCGAAGGTCATGAGGCTGAGGAGCCCAACAGGCAGCGGCGCACTGGGCCTTAAGGGAGCCCCGCTGGGTCTACACGCACATCTGCCTCAGGACCGCACACGGCCTGCCTCACTGAACTGCGGTTCCGCCCACCCTTCTGACATTATGCAGGGGCTATCCCCACCACCTCTCTCTGAACAGGAGTCAACTTAGGACTCCAGTTAATAAATCTCCTGGGCATGACAAGGGTTCAGTTCAGTTCATTCAGTTCAGTCGCTCAGTCGTATCCGACTCTTTGCGACCCCATGAATTGCAGGATGCTAGGCCTCCCTGTCCATCACCATCTCCAGGAGTTCACTCAGACTCATGTCCATCAAGTCCATGATGCCATCCAGCCATCTCATCCTCTGTTGTCCCCTTCTCCTCCTGCCCCAATCCCTCCCAGCATCACAGTCTTTTCCAATGAGTCAACTCTTCGCATGAGGTGGCCAAAGGACTGGAGTTTCAGCTTCAGCATCATTCCCTCCAAAGAACACCCAAGACTGATCTCCTTTAGCATGGACTTGTTGGATCTCCTTGCAGTCCAAGGGACTCTCATGAGTCTTCTCCAACACCACAGTTCAAAAGCATCAATTCTTCACCACTCAGCCTTCTTCACAGTCCAACTCTCACATCCATATATGACCACAGGAAAAACCTTAGCCTTGACTAGATGGATGTTAGTCGGCAAAGTGATGTCTCTGCTTTTGAATACACTATCTAAGTTGGTCATAACTTTTCTACNATATGACCACAGGAAAAACCTTAGCCTTGACTAGATGGATGTTAGTCGGCAAAGTGATGTCTCTGCTTTTGAATACACTATCTAAGTTGGTCATAACTTTTCTACCAAGGAGTAAGCGTCTTAATTATATGGCTGCAGTCACCATCTGCTGTGATCTTGGAGCCCAGAAAAATAAAGTCTGACACTGTTTCCACTGTTTCCCCATCTATTTCCCATGGAGAGATGGGACAAGATGCCATGATCTTCGTTTTCTGAATATTGAGCTTTAAGCCAACTGCTTTCTTCTTTCACTTTCAACAAGAGGCTTTTTAGTTCCTCTTCACTTTCTGCCATAATGGTAGTGTCATCTGCATATCTGAGGTTATTGATATTTCTCNTATGTCTAACTTTCCTGAAGAGATCTCTGCTGCTAAGTCACTTCAGTCGTGTCCAACTCTGTGCAACCCCATAGACAGCAGCCCACCAGGCTCCCCCGTCCCTGGAATTTTCCAGGCAAAAACACTGGAGTGGGTTGCCATTTCCTTCTCCAATGCATGAAAGCGAAAAGTGAAAGTGACGTCGCTCAGTCGTGTCCAACTTCGTGACCCCATGGACTGCAGCCTACCAGCCTCCACCCATGGGATTTTCCAGGAAAGAGTACTGGAGTGGGGTGCCATTGCCTTCTCCAAAGAGATCTCTAGTCTTTCGCNAAAGTGAAAGTGACGTCGCTCAGTCGTGTCCAACTTCGTGACCCCATGGACTGCAGCCTACCAGCCTCCACCCATGGGATTTTCCAGGAAAGAGTACTGGAGTGGGGTGCCATTGCCTTCTCCAAAGAGATCTCTAGTCTTTCGCATTCTGTTGTTTGCCTCTATTTCTTTGCACTGATCACTGAGGAAGGCTTTCTTATCTCTTCTTGCTATTCTTTGGAACTCTACATTCAGATGCTTATATTGTTCCTTTTCTCCTTTGCTTTTCACTTCCCTTTTCACAGCTATTTGTAAGGCGTCCTCAGACAGCCATTTTGCTTTTTTGCATTTCTTTTTCCTGGGGATGGTCTTGATCCCTGTCTCCTGTACAATGTCACAAACCTCCTTTCTGCTGACAGACTAGCTTGTGTAACAGGATTGTCCACACTCTTGCTACTAAGTACATGATTGTTTACAACCTCTCAACCATAAACAGCATAGAGAGTTTGGAGTATTTTCAAAGTCTTAGTTAGCACAGGGTTTTTCTAAAGATAAAAATCATGTTGGTGAAGGGTTTCATTGCTGAGTTAATGCTTGCCACCAGGCCTCCAAATCCTTAGGCACTGTGGAGTATGTTCAGTTCAGTTCAGTTCAGTCACTCAGGCCATGTCCGACTCTTTGCGACCCCATGAATCGCAGCACGCCAGGCCTCCCTGTTCATCATCATCTCCCAGAGTTCACTCAGACTCAAGTCCATTGAGTCCATGATGCCATTCAGCCATCTCATCCTCGGTTGTCCCCTTCTCCTCCTGCCCCCAATCCCTCCCAGCATCAGAGCCTTTTCCAATGAGTCAACTCTTGGCATGAGGTGGCCAAAGGACTGGAGTTTCAGCTTTAGCATCATCCTTCCAAAGAAATCCCAGGGTTGATCTCTTTCAGAATGGACTAGTTGGATCTCCTTGCAGTCCAAGGGACTCTCAAGAGTCTTCTCCAACACCACAGTTCAAAAGCATCAATTCTTCAGTGCTCAGCCTTCTTCACAGTCCAACTCTCACATCCATACATGACCACAGGAAAAACCATAGCCTTGACTAGAAGGACCTTAGTCAGCAAAGTAATGTCTCTGCATTTGAACATACTATCTAGGTTGGTCATATCTTTTCTCCCAAGGAGTAAGCATCTTTTAATTTCATGGCTGCAGTCACCATCTGCAGTGATTTTGGAGTATGTTAATCAATGTAATTGGAATGTAGAAAAAGAAATATAGTAGTTTTGATGTTAGCAATACTAGACTTTTGAGTTAATGAATTTTCTCTTTTGTTATAGATCACTGTACTCCTATTTGTTATAAAACATTGTGTCCTTGTTATGTAAAAATGTAACTTTATCACTATTAGATCTTAATGGGAAACAAGTTTTCTGATCGATTAACCTTTATCAATAGAAAGAAAGGTGAGGCCATAAAATGTTAATTGGTCTCCAGACCAGAAGATATTGTAAAACAAATGTAAGACCCTTGTGAGCACAAAGATATGCAGAGAACACTGTCTTTAGATAAAGGTCAGAGCAGCTGACCCTGCATGACTCTGTTTCTTACATTTATCTCTATGTATAACTAAAAGTATAAAAGTGGACCTGAAAAATAAAGAAACGGTCCAGTTCCTGGAAAGAGTGGTTTTCCCCATGTTGTCTTTTCTCGTTCTCTTTTTTTCTTGGTGAACTCCCGTATGTAACGTGGAGTTACACCACGTTAACAAAATTGGCCCCTACCAATTTTGCTGGGGCTTCTAAGATCTGACCCGGGAGGCCTTTGTATCTCCTCTCCTTCCAGAGAATGGAGACACCTGTGGCCTACATAGGTGGTGCAAACTCCTTGTCTTGGAGTTTTATTAGTTTTCCACGTAAACCAAGTTATTAAGCATATTTTCTCCACTTATTTTCCTACTACACTATTCTTTCCTAATCTCTCTTTATATTTCTAATTAAATAGTTCTTTCCTAGGACGCTGATGCCGTTCCCGCTTTGAACTACCCTGAATCCACCGGGGCTGGACCCCGGCACATGACTACTGTAAAAACCATAGCTTTGACTAGACGGGCCTTTGTTGGCAAAGTAATGTCTCTACTTTTTAATATGCTGTCTAGGTTGGTCATAGCTTTTCTTCCAAGGAGCAACTGTCTTTTAATTTCACGGCTAGAGTCACCTCCTGCAGTGATTTTGAAGGCCAAAAAATAAAGTCTCTCACGGTTTCCATTGTTTCCCCAACTACCTGCCGTGAACTTAGCTTTCTGAATATTGAGTTTTAAGCCAGCTTTTTCACTCTCCTTTCACCTTCATCAAGAGGCTCTTTAGTTCCTCTTCACTTTCTGCTATAAGAGTGGTGCCATCTGCATATCTGAGGTCATTAATATTTCTCCCAGCAGTCTTGATTCCAGCTTGTACTTTATCCAGCCGGGCATTTTGCATAATGTACTCTGCATGTAAGTTAAATAAGCAGGGTGACAATACACAGCCTTGATGTACTCCTTTCCCTATATGGAACCAGTCTGTTGTTCCACTTTTGCTTCCTGACCTGCATACAGATTTCTCAGGAGGGAGGCGTTTTTTTAAAGAAAAAACTATTTTATTCCCACTTCCTGCAGTACTGATCCATTTTACCTTCCACTTTATAACAAAATTCTTCAAAAGAGGTGACTATATTCACTCTCCACTCTTCTCATTCTTTCCAAAACACATTTCAATTTTTCCACTACTAACTGAAACTGCTTCATTAAAGTCACTAAGGGACACAAGTTGCTAAACCCAGTGATCAGTTTCTAGCCTTCATGGACTTCCATGTGTCACAGTTCATCCTTCCTTGCTCCTTCGGAATGCTGTTTTCACTTGGCTTTCAGGCTTCACTTGTACTCACAACTCCTGTTTCCTATTTCCCTAGCAGTTCCTTCTCAGTATCCTGTGTTGGTTCCTGTTCATCTCAGCCTCTTAATGCTGAAAGTGCCCCAGAGGCCAGCCTATGGATCTCTTCCCTTTCTGCCAACATTCACTCCTTCAGTAGTATTTGTTCTCAAAGCTTTAAATGCCACTTAAACTCTGATAATTCCCACAATTTTGCCTGTATGCCTGACCTTTTCCCCTGAACTTCTCAATCTTCTAACTCAGATGTCCGACACACCTCTTATTCAATAGATCTAAAACTAAAAGCCTCATCTCCTCTTCTCAAAATCTTCCTCTCATAGTCTCCCTTCAACTGACAGGTATTCCAGTCTTTCCAGGAGCTCAAGCCTACAGACTGGCAAGTATCCTCAACTCCTCACTTCCCCTAATAACTTATTACAATCTGTGAGCAAACCTATCATTTCTACTGCAAAACATACCAGTATCTACCAGTTCTTACCACCTCTACCACTATATCCTGAGAGCAATCCTTGTCTCTCACCAAGATTACTGCAATAGCTTTATAACTGCTTCCTCCTGGTCTTCTACAGTCTATTTTCAAACAGAAGCCAGTGTAATCCCATAAAACATCAGAACAGTTTTGCTCACAAGCCTCCAAGGAGTCCCTTACTGGTTTCCAGAGAAGTTGAAATCCTCATAATATCATCCAAAGCCCCACCCTAACTGTTCTCTTAATCCCCCAACCTCATCTGCAACTACTCTCTGCCTTGATCACTCTGTTACAAATGAACTGACCCTCAAATCACCAGGCCTGCTCTCATCTCAGATTCTTCCTGTAGAAAGCTTTCCCTCCAAATATCCCCCAGAAGAATGTAAACTCCATGAGGGCAGGGACTACTCCAAGAGGGCAGGGACTTGTGTCTCTCTTTTCTCTGCTATATCCTCAGTATATAAAAGAGTGACACATATTAAGCATCCACTAATTACTGCTTAATGAATACTTCTTATTCATGGAGCCTCTTCAGACTAGAATAACTTTCCTCTATCTACTTACTGAAATCTATTTAAAGGATCATCTCAACTGTAAAATGTTGTCTATCAAATTGAGCTCCTTTCTCTGAATCATGATAGGCAATAGTTTGCACATCTACTATACAAAAATAAATCAATGATTGGAAATATGAGCATCATTCAAGGAGACAATATTGAAAATTATTATTTATTCAAATTAAGCAATGTAAAAGGCTTCTAGGAGAGATGGTTTTTGAGTTCACACTTTAAACTCATACCCCTCCAAACACATAACAATGACAGAATTTTTTTAAAGGCACCTAAATTTTAATTGAAACAACTGCTAAAATTATTGCTGTGATATTTTAATCATAAGCTAGTCTATAACAGACTAAGTAATGAAATTTATAAAATTTTTTAAATATAACTAATATCTCTGTGGTCCTTAATTAAAAACATAATCTTACACATAAAATTTTGTAGTCAACTAATCTGTGAAGTACAAGAATATGAAGAAAAGACAGTTATTTTCAAATATATGAGAGATGCTCAGTGCCACAATTAAAGATTATAATAAACACCAAGGGGAAGTTGTGACAATTAGTAACTTTAAAGAGAAAGTGAAGTCGCTCAATCGTGTCCAATTCTTTGCGACCCCATGGACTATAGCCTAACAGGCTCCTCCATCCATGGCATTTTCCAGGCAAGCATACTGGAGTGGGTTTCCATTCCCTTCTCCAGAGATCTTCCCAACCCAGGGATTGAACCCAGGTCTCCCGCATTGTAAGCAGACGCTTTACCATCTGAGCCAACAGGGAAGTCCTTGACGTCTTAAAAACAAAATGTGCTTATTTTTTATTTCCATATTTAAACATTAAACTTACTTTCTTCATACTGCTATCTGACCAAGCTTCCATCCACAAAACCTGGCACTTCTTATGCAAAGCCGGATTGCTCTCACAATTTATTATGAAGTTTAAATTTGAGGAATCCATTATCAAAACAATATGCAAGTTTTGTTGCACTCCTAAAAAATAAGATAAATATAGTCATAACAATATTTGAAGAAATTCATATATGGTCTGGTTTTACGAAATTAAAATTTTCTGAAATTGGATGGCAGAAGCTCTTTAACAAAAGAGCAAGCTATGAAACAGAATTATACTCTAAGTGAAAAATCTGCCTGCAATGGAGGAGACAAGAAATGCATGTTTGATCCCTCGCTTGGGAAGATACCCTGGAGGAGGAAACAGCAACCCATTCCACTATTCTCACCTGAAAAACCCATGGACAGAGAAGCGAGGAGGGCTATAGTCCAAAGGGTCACAAAGAGTCGCACACAACTGAATGGATGAACATGCCTGCAATGCACATGTATGTGCCATGTTTGTGCAAGCTGGGATAAAATATCCCCAAAAAGATATGATACTGCTGTTACTTTTCAAATGTCATACTGGATTCTATTAAGTAATTTTATTCTTTTTAGGATTTTTTTTCAATGTTCAGAAGCAAAACTGATCTCTGGTTTTCTTTCAGGAGAAATATTTTTCCTTGTTTCAATGTCAATATTATTTTCCCTTCATAAAAATGAATTTAGAAACTCTCCTTTATTTTCTATGTTCTGAAGTAGTTTTAAAATAGCATTGAGATGATCTCTTTCTTCAAGGTGTGGTAGAACTCCCCTCTAAACTTAAAACAGAGAGAAGGGAAGGTAGCTCTTTAACAACTTTCTCTGTTTCATCAATAACAGATGTTCTTGTAGAAAAATAAAGATGATCACTGTAATAGCAGTCCCTGGGTGGTGTCACTATTGCCTCATTTTTTGCTTATCAATTTTAGATATTCACTGTGTACACGAAACTGCTTCTATAATAATATGTTTCTTGAGTTTCAAAGAAACTACAGAATGTGAAGTGAAAGTCACTCAGTCGTGTCCGACTCCTTACAACCTCATGGACTATACAGTCCATGGAATTCTCCAGGTCAGAACACTGGAGCAGATAGCCTTTCCCTTCTCCAAGATATCTTCCCAACTGAGGGATGGAACCCAGGTCTCCCGCATTCCAGGCAGATTCTTTACCAGCTGAGACGCAAGGGAAGCCAATAGCACTGAACCAACGTTAATTTCACTGCTGGACAAATGTACTGCAGCTATTTCAGTAGGATGCTAACATGAGGGGAAGCTGGGTGAAGGCTACACAGGGACTCCCCCAACCATCCTTGCAACCCTTCTATAAATCTACAAGTTTGAAAAAAAAAAAAAGATTAAGAAGAGGTGACATGGAGTAGAAAGCTGAGCGCAGTGAGGGGCCTGGGCTGATGGAGTGAATGTGTGTTCTGTACTATGTGAGTCTAGGGCGGGAAGGGGGAAGGCCACCCCTCTCCCACACNGGACTAGTTGGATCTCCTTGCAGTCCAAGGGACTCTCAAGAGTCTTCTCCAACACCACAGTTCAAAAGCATCAATTCTTCAGTGCTCAGCCTTCTTCACAGTCCAACTCTCACATCCATACATGACCACAGGAAAAACCATAGCCTTGACTAGAAGGACCTTAGTCAGCAAAGTAATGTCTCTGCATTTGAACATACTATCTAGGTTGGTCATATCTTTTCTCCCAAGGAGTAAGCATCTTTTAATTTCATGGCTGCAGTCACCATCTGCAGTGATTTTGGAGTATGTTAATCAATGTAATTGGAATGTAGAAAAAGAAATATAGTAGTTTTGATGTTAGCAATACTAGACTTTTGAGTTAATGAATTTTCTCTTTTGTTATAGATCACTGTACTCCTATTTGTTATAAAACATTGTGTCCTTGTTATGTAAAAATGTAACTTTATCACTATTAGATCTTAATGGGAAACAAGTTTTCTGATCGATTAACCTTTATCAATAGAAAGAAAGGTGAGGCCATAAAATGTTAATTGGTCTCCAGACCAGAAGATATTGTAAAACAAATGTAAGACCCTTGTGAGCACAAAGATATGCAGAGAACACTGTCTTTAGATAAAGGTCAGAGCAGCTGACCCTGCATGACTCTGTTTCTTACATTTATCTCTATGTATAACTAAAAGTATAAAAGTGGACCTGAAAAATAAAGAAACGGTCCAGTTCCTGGAAAGAGTGGTTTTCCCCATGTTGTCTTTTCTCGTTCTCTTTTTTTCTTGGTGAACTCCCGTATGTAACGTGGAGTTACACCACGTTAACAAAATTGGCCCCTACCAATTTTGCTGGGGCTTCTAAGATCTGACCCGGGAGGCCTTTGTATCTCCTCTCCTTCCAGAGAATGGAGACACCTGTGGCCTACATAGGTGGTGCAAACTCCTTGTCTTGGAGTTTTATTAGTTTTCCACGTAAACCAAGTTATTAAGCATATTTTCTCCACTTATTTTCCTACTACACTATTCTTTCCTAATCTCTCTTTATATTTCTAATTAAATAGTTCTTTCCTAGGACGCTGATGCCGTTCCCGCTTTGAACTACCCTGAATCCACCGGGGCTGGACCCCGGCACATGACTACTGTAAAAACCATAGCTTTGACTAGACGGGCCTTTGTTGGCAAAGTAATGTCTCTACTTTTTAATATGCTGTCTAGGTTGGTCATAGCTTTTCTTCCAAGGAGCAACTGTCTTTTAATTTCACGGCTAGAGTCACCTCCTGCAGTGATTTTGAAGGCCAAAAAATAAAGTCTCTCACGGTTTCCATTGTTTCCCCAACTACCTGCCGTGAACTTAGCTTTCTGAATATTGAGTTTTAAGCCAGCTTTTTCACTCTCCTTTCACCTTCATCAAGAGGCTCTTTAGTTCCTCTTCACTTTCTGCTATAAGAGTGGTGCCATCTGCATATCTGAGGTCATTAATATTTCTCCCAGCAGTCTTGATTCCAGCTTGTACTTTATCCAGCCGGGCATTTTGCATAATGTACTCTGCATGTAAGTTAAATAAGCAGGGTGACAATACACAGCCTTGATGTACTCCTTTCCCTATATGGAACCAGTCTGTTGTTCCACTTTTGCTTCCTGACCTGCATACAGATTTCTCAGGAGGGAGGCGTTTTTTTAAAGAAAAAACTATTTTATTCCCACTTCCTGCAGTACTGATCCATTTTACCTTCCACTTTATAACAAAATTCTTCAAAAGAGGTGACTATATTCACTCTCCACTCTTCTCATTCTTTCCAAAACACATTTCAATTTTTCCACTACTAACTGAAACTGCTTCATTAAAGTCACTAAGGGACACAAGTTGCTAAACCCAGTGATCAGTTTCTAGCCTTCATGGACTTCCATGTGTCACAGTTCATCCTTCCTTGCTCCTTCGGAATGCTGTTTTCACTTGGCTTTCAGGCTTCACTTGTACTCACAACTCCTGTTTCCTATTTCCCTAGCAGTTCCTTCTCAGTATCCTGTGTTGGTTCCTGTTCATCTCAGCCTCTTAATGCTGAAAGTGCCCCAGAGGCCAGCCTATGGATCTCTTCCCTTTCTGCCAACATTCACTCCTTCAGTAGTATTTGTTCTCAAAGCTTTAAATGCCACTTAAACTCTGATAATTCCCACAATTTTGCCTGTATGCCTGACCTTTTCCCCTGAACTTCTCAATCTTCTAACTCAGATGTCCGACACACCTCTTATTCAATAGATCTAAAACTAAAAGCCTCATCTCCTCTTCTCAAAATCTTCCTCTCATAGTCTCCCTTCAACTGACAGGTATTCCAGTCTTTCCAGGAGCTCAAGCCTACAGACTGGCAAGTATCCTCAACTCCTCACTTCCCCTAATAACTTATTACAATCTGTGAGCAAACCTATCATTTCTACTGCAAAACATACCAGTATCTACCAGTTCTTACCACCTCTACCACTATATCCTGAGAGCAATCCTTGTCTCTCACCAAGATTACTGCAATAGCTTTATAACTGCTTCCTCCTGGTCTTCTACAGTCTATTTTCAAACAGAAGCCAGTGTAATCCCATAAAACATCAGAACAGTTTTGCTCACAAGCCTCCAAGGAGTCCCTTACTGGTTTCCAGAGAAGTTGAAATCCTCATAATATCATCCAAAGCCCCACCCTAACTGTTCTCTTAATCCCCCAACCTCATCTGCAACTACTCTCTGCCTTGATCACTCTGTTACAAATGAACTGACCCTCAAATCACCAGGCCTGCTCTCATCTCAGATTCTTCCTGTAGAAAGCTTTCCCTCCAAATATCCCCCAGAAGAATGTAAACTCCATGAGGGCAGGGACTACTCCAAGAGGGCAGGGACTTGTGTCTCTCTTTTCTCTGCTATATCCTCAGTATATAAAAGAGTGACACATATTAAGCATCCACTAATTACTGCTTAATGAATACTTCTTATTCATGGAGCCTCTTCAGACTAGAATAACTTTCCTCTATCTACTTACTGAAATCTATTTAAAGGATCATCTCAACTGTAAAATGTTGTCTATCAAATTGAGCTCCTTTCTCTGAATCATGATAGGCAATAGTTTGCACATCTACTATACAAAAATAAATCAATGATTGGAAATATGAGCATCATTCAAGGAGACAATATTGAAAATTATTATTTATTCAAATTAAGCAATGTAAAAGGCTTCTAGGAGAGATGGTTTTTGAGTTCACACTTTAAACTCATACCCCTCCAAACACATAACAATGACAGAATTTTTTTAAAGGCACCTAAATTTTAATTGAAACAACTGCTAAAATTATTGCTGTGATATTTTAATCATAAGCTAGTCTATAACAGACTAAGTAATGAAATTTATAAAATTTTTTAAATATAACTAATATCTCTGTGGTCCTTAATTAAAAACATAATCTTACACATAAAATTTTGTAGTCAACTAATCTGTGAAGTACAAGAATATGAAGAAAAGACAGTTATTTTCAAATATATGAGAGATGCTCAGTGCCACAATTAAAGATTATAATAAACACCAAGGGGAAGTTGTGACAATTAGTAACTTTAAAGAGAAAGTGAAGTCGCTCAATCGTGTCCAATTCTTTGCGACCCCATGGACTATAGCCTAACAGGCTCCTCCATCCATGGCATTTTCCAGGCAAGCATACTGGAGTGGGTTTCCATTCCCTTCTCCAGAGATCTTCCCAACCCAGGGATTGAACCCAGGTCTCCCGCATTGTAAGCAGACGCTTTACCATCTGAGCCAACAGGGAAGTCCTTGACGTCTTAAAAACAAAATGTGCTTATTTTTTATTTCCATATTTAAACATTAAACTTACTTTCTTCATACTGCTATCTGACCAAGCTTCCATCCACAAAACCTGGCACTTCTTATGCAAAGCCGGATTGCTCTCACAATTTATTATGAAGTTTAAATTTGAGGAATCCATTATCAAAACAATATGCAAGTTTTGTTGCACTCCTAAAAAATAAGATAAATATAGTCATAACAATATTTGAAGAAATTCATATATGGTCTGGTTTTACGAAATTAAAATTTTCTGAAATTGGATGGCAGAAGCTCTTTAACAAAAGAGCAAGCTATGAAACAGAATTATACTCTAAGTGAAAAATCTGCCTGCAATGGAGGAGACAAGAAATGCATGTTTGATCCCTCGCTTGGGAAGATACCCTGGAGGAGGAAACAGCAACCCATTCCACTATTCTCACCTGAAAAACCCATGGACAGAGAAGCGAGGAGGGCTATAGTCCAAAGGGTCACAAAGAGTCGCACACAACTGAATGGATGAACATGCCTGCAATGCACATGTATGTGCCATGTTTGTGCAAGCTGGGATAAAATATCCCCAAAAAGATATGATACTGCTGTTACTTTTCAAATGTCATACTGGATTCTATTAAGTAATTTTATTCTTTTTAGGATTTTTTTTCAATGTTCAGAAGCAAAACTGATCTCTGGTTTTCTTTCAGGAGAAATATTTTTCCTTGTTTCAATGTCAATATTATTTTCCCTTCATAAAAATGAATTTAGAAACTCTCCTTTATTTTCTATGTTCTGAAGTAGTTTTAAAATAGCATTGAGATGATCTCTTTCTTCAAGGTGTGGTAGAACTCCCCTCTAAACTTAAAACAGAGAGAAGGGAAGGTAGCTCTTTAACAACTTTCTCTGTTTCATCAATAACAGATGTTCTTGTAGAAAAATAAAGATGATCACTGTAATAGCAGTCCCTGGGTGGTGTCACTATTGCCTCATTTTTTGCTTATCAATTTTAGATATTCACTGTGTACACGAAACTGCTTCTATAATAATATGTTTCTTGAGTTTCAAAGAAACTACAGAATGTGAAGTGAAAGTCACTCAGTCGTGTCCGACTCCTTACAACCTCATGGACTATACAGTCCATGGAATTCTCCAGGTCAGAACACTGGAGCAGATAGCCTTTCCCTTCTCCAAGATATCTTCCCAACTGAGGGATGGAACCCAGGTCTCCCGCATTCCAGGCAGATTCTTTACCAGCTGAGACGCAAGGGAAGCCAATAGCACTGAACCAACGTTAATTTCACTGCTGGACAAATGTACTGCAGCTATTTCAGTAGGATGCTAACATGAGGGGAAGCTGGGTGAAGGCTACACAGGGACTCCCCCAACCATCCTTGCAACCCTTCTATAAATCTACAAGTTTGAAAAAAAAAAAAAGATTAAGAAGAGGTGACATGGAGTAGAAAGCTGAGCGCAGTGAGGGGCCTGGGCTGATGGAGTGAATGTGTGTTCTGTACTATGTGAGTCTAGGGCGGGAAGGGGGAAGGCCACCCCTCTCCCACACCAGGACTCAATGGGCTTAGCTGATCACTTGCCTTCCGATGTGGCTTCCTGGGAAAGAGGAAGGACTCATGTGGTTAGTTTCCCTGGCAACCAATCCCTGGCACAGCCCCCACTCTTAGGTGCTGGCCAAAAGTCATCTCATTAACAGAATGTGGCACAATCTAAAAAATTCACTAACTCTCTAAGATAGGTACTAAGTTTACCACACGGAAACAAAACCAGCAAAGTAAATATCCCAAAAGACATTACCATACTTTCATCCTTACCTTTTGCTAAAATTTTACTTAACATGTTTTTATTATAGGTTAGCCTTTAGTCTACTTACTGGCTATTTGGTAAAAGTTCTTTAAAAAAGAAAAAATATATAAATTACCAAATGGACCCAGAATTTAAGATACCTTTGCAATCTAATGAGAAAATAAGGTAGATTCAATGGCATCTATTTCACATGAAGCACAGTTAAATTATTAAGTTCTATGGTACTTACTATATGTGAAGTAGTTGAAGACTGGTCCAAAAAATCCATCCTGTGAAGCCTGATCTTTAAGAGGCAAGAGCAAGGGCTCTAATTCTTCGAGAGTGTAGAGTCCAGGAACTTCACCTGCAGAATATGATATTTCTTCTGAGATTTAGGTACATTACTAAATTCAACACACATTTTACATACATGATGCTTCTTCTATGTTTATATTAAATAATCTGATGTTATTCAATCTTTGTTTCCAAAACAAGCAAGCCCTATCACCTCTATATTACCTGTAACCTTCATTCAAAAAAATTTTAACTCTTCCCACTAACCGTTCATCTATCTGCCTTTCCAAGTCCTTCTCTACCCTCTTCCAAGACTTTGTATTCTTTTTTTTTTTAAATACTTTATTCTACTTTACAATACTGTATTGGTTTTGCCATACATTGACATGAATCAGCCACAGGTGTACACGCTCTCCCAATGCCGAAGCCCCCTCCCATCTCCCACCCCACACCATCTCCCCAGATCATCGCGTACACCAGCCCCAAGCAGACTTTGTATTATAACCTCAGTGAACTTTTTTGTGTTCTAAAACTTTAATGAAATATTTCCTCTTCCTGGAATACATCATACCACTGTCTTGCTCTGCCCCAAGTCTTCCACTAGATATATTGTTTATCCCTCAAGACACTACTTTGCCAACTGCCACGCCCAAGAGCCTTTCCTGAATACCAACATGTTAGGGCAAGTACTCTTTTCTCTTGAATATAACATCCAAACATCACTGTTTGGCATTTATCACATCATTTAATAATAAATGAATTACTTCTCCCTGCCCACTTAGATCCTAAATTCCCAGAAGGCACATATTTAATTATGATCAATATTAACCTTAGGACATTCCTGGCAAAGAATCTAAACCATAAATATTTGTTAAATAAATGAATAAATTAATGAATGAGCTTGTTACTGGAAATCAGGAGAACTAGTCATGGTCTGCTACTATGCAACAGAATGATGAAAATCAAATAAAGGTGGTAAGACTGTAAGAATTTGATAGAGGGCTTGTTCACCACCATAAATCCAGTTATTTAATAAATNCCTTTGCAATCTAATGAGAAAATAAGGTAGATTCAATGGCATCTATTTCACATGAAGCACAGTTAAATTATTAAGTTCTATGGTACTTACTATATGTGAAGTAGTTGAAGACTGGTCCAAAAAATCCATCCTGTGAAGCCTGATCTTTAAGAGGCAAGAGCAAGGGCTCTAATTCTTCGAGAGTGTAGAGTCCAGGAACTTCACCTGCAGAATATGATATTTCTTCTGAGATTTAGGTACATTACTAAATTCAACACACATTTTACATACATGATGCTTCTTCTATGTTTATATTAAATAATCTGATGTTATTCAATCTTTGTTTCCAAAACAAGCAAGCCCTATCACCTCTATATTACCTGTAACCTTCATTCAAAAAAATTTTAACTCTTCCCACTAACCGTTCATCTATCTGCCTTTCCAAGTCCTTCTCTACCCTCTTCCAAGACTTTGTATTCTTTTTTTTTTTAAATACTTTATTCTACTTTACAATACTGTATTGGTTTTGCCATACATTGACATGAATCAGCCACAGGTGTACACGCTCTCCCAATGCCGAAGCCCCCTCCCATCTCCCACCCCACACCATCTCCCCAGATCATCGCGTACACCAGCCCCAAGCAGACTTTGTATTATAACCTCAGTGAACTTTTTTGTGTTCTAAAACTTTAATGAAATATTTCCTCTTCCTGGAATACATCATACCACTGTCTTGCTCTGCCCCAAGTCTTCCACTAGATATATTGTTTATCCCTCAAGACACTACTTTGCCAACTGCCACGCCCAAGAGCCTTTCCTGAATACCAACATGTTAGGGCAAGTACTCTTTTCTCTTGAATATAACATCCAAACATCACTGTTTGGCATTTATCACATCATTTAATAATAAATGAATTACTTCTCCCTGCCCACTTAGATCCTAAATTCCCAGAAGGCACATATTTAATTATGATCAATATTAACCTTAGGACATTCCTGGCAAAGAATCTAAACCATAAATATTTGTTAAATAAATGAATAAATTAATGAATGAGCTTGTTACTGGAAATCAGGAGAACTAGTCATGGTCTGCTACTATGCAACAGAATGATGAAAATCAAATAAAGGTGGTAAGACTGTAAGAATTTGATAGAGGGCTTGTTCACCACCATAAATCCAGTTATTTAATAAATATGTATTAAATGAATATATTTGTAGTTCACAAGAAACTGTAAGATAAGATTAAATGAAAATTTTTTTTCTGCATTCATGAAAAGTCCAACACAGCCTAAATTACTACTTTTCTTTATGCTTATCTCAGAGGTACCAGATCATGACCCAGCCATCAGTCGTGTACATATTCAAACAAAAGCACATACATGTAAATATGCTCTGTCTTTCTCTAAATTTGATCTGTACCAAGATACCCTTGTATCCTTAAATTTAATAAAGAAAGTTAGTTCTATTTACATACTCTATAGAGAATAAGAATTTTAAATATAGAAAAGAGATCAAAGGGCCTATTAAGTACTATCTCTGAAAGTATTTTTCACATAAATATTTTTCCAAAAAAAGAAAAATTATCAACCAAAATTTAAGTTTATTATTTTTGCTGTTATATGTTGATAATAAAGACCAGTTTATCATATAATAAGTACTGGGTTAATGCTTATCTGAATGTTTGCTTTCACAAATTAAAACAAAAACCCCGAATATCTGGCCTACTGCTTTACATCAGCCAAAAGGAACAAAGTCGCCATCTAGTGACAATTTAAGCAATATGCAGAAATAAGAACTTTAAAAATCAAAATGAAGTGAAAGTGAAAAGTCGCTCAGTCTTTGCGACCCCTGTACTATCCATGGGATTCCCCAGGCCAGAATACTGGAGTGAGTAGCTTTTCCCTTCTCCAGGGGATTTTCCTGACCCAGGAATCAAACCAGGGTCTCCCGCATTGCAGGCAGATTCTTTACCAACTCAGTTATGAGGGAATCCCTAAAAAAAAAATAGGTTATTTACAAAAGAGGCCTAGTACTTTCACTATACCATTACCTCCACTTTGACAAAAGTTGATGTACTACTTGTCTAACTAGAGTCTTTCTCATTTGGGCACTAAAGTGTAAACACCTTACTTTATAAACAAAATGTTTTCTTCAACCAAAGCTATTAAATTCTGAAAACAAAAAGACTACTTCATGCAGAGTCTATGTAGCAGGATTAAAAACATTATATATTAATGGTATTATATAAAACCATAATTTAATTATTAAATTATTCCACTAATGATGGACAGTGAGGTTCTAGCATATTTCTTATTTCTTACATATTTCTTTACAGTTCTTTTATTTCTACAAACTAAATTTCTATAATTTAATATAATGTTTATATCAAAGGGTATAGCATATTTTTTAAGTAAGTACTGGTTGATAACTTTCCCAAAAGGTTATATATATTATCTAATAGTCCCACCAAAAGTGTCTAAGAAGGCAAATTATTCAATATATTTACCAATATCAATATTTAATCATCATTTATATATAATTCTACAACCTCTTGGTTTCATATAAACAGGGTTTCTCAGTTCTCTTGCTTTGAACATGTTTAATGTTTAACCTTCTATCACTTTAGTAGAAGCTATGCCAAATATTTTCTGAAACATAATTTTATATAAGATAACTTCACTTGAATAATATTTACAATATTTATTTTTCTTTAAATAAAACCCATTCACTTGCCTGAAGACAAAAGGCTATTGATCATCTCCAGAAATGTAGGATGCACAAACTGGTAATCCTCAAGAAGTAAAACTACCTGCTGGGCTTCAATACCGGCAAGATGCAGCACCTGCACAAGAGAAAGCACATTCCGAAACCCACTAAAGATATTCTGGCAAATACTGGTAACAATGTGCATTCTGTAGGTAAACGAAGTTTTTTTTCATTGACTGATACTTGATTGAGTAATCAAAATATAGTTTGGAAAGTAAATTAAGTTCATAAACAAATACTACTGGGAGAACATTTAATCGTTTTATAGCTAGAACATTAAAAGCTAGAGGATTATTTTTAAATACACCCACATATGTTTTAAATTCTACTTTTTGTTTATCTTACCAAGCCATATAACATCCCATAATCTGAGGTACTGAGAGCTAAAAACATAATTTTGCAAAATCATGAAGAAAACAATCATAAAAATAAACTAAAGACTATATTGTACATTAGAGACTTAAAGGCCATTAATACCTTTTAGAACAATAATCAGGATTTAAAACCAAATAAAGTAAAAGACTGTGAGGCACTTACATGTTTGAGATCATTCTTGAAATGCTTCAGTTCATATCCCCTGGAAATCTTCGGTGAAAACAGCACAGCTCCATGCATGTGACTGACTAAAGAAGTGATGGTCCGACGACCCACGCCACTGCGTCCTGCTAGCAGAAGTGAACCTCCAGGAACACTCAGCACTCTGTCAATCCTAGACATATATTCCAGGACTTCTTGGAAAAGCAAAATATCTAAATTTTGGTTATCTCGTCCATAATGAATAAGACCCTTTAAAAAAAACCCAAACAATATTACATAATTAATGTAAGTCTCAATTATATAACAAATTGTTAATGATCTAGAATAAGATATTATATTTTTGGTGCACTCAAGAAAAAGAGGTTAAGTAAATATGTGTTGTCTCACACTCTCTTATCTATTCAATAATCCAGCTGCATGGCACTTTCTAAGGAAAAATTTACATGATGTCAAACAAGTGCATGAGTCTACAACAGTCAGTTACTTTTGAATATCTTTAATGAAGTGAAGTGAAATGAACTCACTCAGTCGTGTCCGACTCTTTGCGACCCCATGGACTGCAGCCTACCAGGCTCCTCCCTCCAAGGGATTCTCCCTCCATGGGATTTTCCAGGCAAGAGTACTGGAGTGGGTTGCTATTTCCTTCTCTAGGAGGTCTTCCTGATCCAGGGATTGAACTCAGATCTCCCTCATTCCAGGCAAACGCTTAACCTCTGAGCCACCAGGGAAGCCCCCATAACTAGTAAAAAGCAGTGTAAGATAAGCAGGAAGTATAAAGACTTCAAACTATCCAATTTCTACCACTTTTTACCGAGGGACCATTTCATGCAAAGATGGGCACAATAAAGGACAGAAACAGTATGGACCTAAGAGAAACAGAAGGTATTAAGAAGAGGTGGCAAGAATACAGAGAAGAAATTATACAAAAAAGATATTCATGACCCAGATAAACACGATGGTGTGATCACTCACCTAGAGCCAGACATCCTGGAATGTGAAGTCAAGTGGGCCTTAGGAAGCATCACTACGAACAAAGCTAGTGGAGGTGATGGAATTCCAGTTAAGCTATTTCAAATACTAAAAGATGATGCTGTGAAAGTGTTGCACTCAACATGCCAGCCAATTTGGAAAACTCAGCAGTGGCCACAGGACTGGAAAAAGTCAGTTTTCATTCCAATCCCAAAGAAAGACAATGCCAAAGAATGCTCAAGCTACCGCACAACTGTACTCATCTCACGTGCTAGTGAAGTAATGCTCAAATTCTTCAAGCCAGGCTTCAACAGAACATGAACTGAGAACTTAAATATGTTCAAAATGAACTTAGAAAATGCAGAGGAACCAATGATCAAACTGCCAACATCCACTGGATCATAGAAAAAGCAAGAGAGTTCCAGAAAAACAACTACTTCTGCTTCATTGAATACACTAAAGCCTTTGACTGTGTGGCTCACAACAAACTGGAAATTTCTTCAAGAGGCTGGGAATACCAGAACTCCTCACCTGCCTCCTAAGAAACCTGAATGCAGGTCAAGAAGCAACAGTTAGAACTGGACATAGAACAACAGACTGATTCCAAATTGGGAAAGGAGTACATCAAGGCTGTATACTGTCACCCTGCTTATTAAACTTGTATGCAGAGTACATCATGTGAAATGTGGGGCTGGATGAAGCACAAGATGGAATCAAGATTGCTGGGAGAAATATCAATTACCTCAGATATGAAGATGATACCACCCTCATGGCAGAAAGTGAAAAGGAAGAGCCTCATGATGGAGGTGAAAGAGGAGAGTGAAAAAGCTGGCTTAAAATTCAGCCTTTAAAAAGCTAAGATCATGGCATCTGGTCCCATCACTTCATTGCAAATAGATGGGGAAACAATGGAAACAGTCAGAGACTATTTTCTTGGGCTCCAAATTCACTATAAATGGTGACTATAATCATGAAATTAAAGACACTTGCTCCTTGGAAGAAAAGCTATGACAAACCCAAACAGCATATTAAAAAGCAAATACATTACTTTGCCAACGAAGGCCCATATAGCCAAAGCTATGGTTTTACCAGTAGTCACGTACAGATGTGAGAGTTGGGCAATAAAGAAAGCTGAGCCCGAGAAATTAATACTTTTCAACTGTGATATTGGAGAAGACTCCTGAGAGTCCCTTGGACTGCAAGGAGATCCAACCAGTCCATCCTAACAGAGATCAGCAGTCCTGGGTGTTCACTGGAAGGACTGATGCTGAAGCTGAAACTCCAATACTTTCATTACCTGATGTGAAGAGCCGACTTATCAGAAAATGCCCTGATGCTGGGAAAGATCGAAGGCAGGAGGAAAAGGGGACAATAGAGGATGAGATGGTTGGGTGGTATCACTGACTCAATGGACACGAGTTTGAGTAAGCTCCAGAAGATGGTGAAGCACAGCCTGGCGTGCTGCAGTCCATGAGGATACAGAGTCGGACATGAGTGAGCAAGTAAACAACAGAACAACAACCCATGAAGTCAGTGTGCACAGACTATAAGACAATTTCCAAACTCTCAAAACACAGTACCTAAATGAAAATATTTTGTGAACCCTCATTTTTATGTACTGCTTGGATATGAATCAAAAGCTTATAAATAGGTAGTATGCCCTGCCAGGAGCCACTGATAGAAGGAAGGGAGAGAGAGAGGACAACTTTCGCACATTTAACAACATCTGCATATTTCCAAACTTTGCAATACCCATTCCAGTCAAATAAATCAGTTTACCAGACCACGAAAAACTTTTCTTGGTATAAAATCGATACTGACTTCCATACAAATATTACTCTTTGAAGCAATCATATGCAATACGGTTGCTTATTATTACAATTAATATAAAAAAAAAACTCTCTCTCTGTAGGACAGTGCTGCTAAAAGTTTCAGTGAAACAGCAACATCAATATCATTTAGGAGCCCACCAAAAATTTGGATTCATTTCTGATTTTTTTAAGTTCAGATCAGCACCTACTGAATCAGACTTCTCACGATGGGACCCAGTCATCAATATTTTCTAGTACTCAAAGTGATTCTAATGCTCACTAAAGGCTAAGAGCACTGCTCTAGGATGAGCAGTTAATAGTACATTAACTGTACATTAACTGTTAATAGTATATTAACAGTGGTATTCCCCAATTACTATTAAGTCTTTTTAATAGTTCCAACTTCAGATACCTTTTCCCAGCATGTATCTTAGCAATTTTAGACTTATCTGTGTAAGTACATGTGCTTCTGGTTAGATCTGACCAACTGGGCTGTCTTCTGTGTTTCTTCACAAACCAGTTTCTCCTATTCTAAGATCTTTCACTTCATGCCCTCAGAAAGCTTGCAACAAATATTCTGAAAATGGCTTTAATCATAATCAAATCCCAATTCAAATTCATGATTTATATCATACCTTTTTAATAACATCCTTAAGATCTGAAGAATTTAGTTTTCCAAGTGGTTTTCCATGGGGAGGCAGAGGTTGTCCTGGGACTGACCTTGTTCCTGAATTATGTTGGGCTCCCCATGTAACGTAGAAATTATCTGTACAAATGAAAGATATTTTTTCTTCATATGTGTTATTTCTAATGGGAGTATCAATAAATATATTTCACACTAAACAATTTTTAACTTTATTAGTCCAAATAAGAACATCCCCCAAAAGGCAAAGATTAATTACTTTGAAATGGCAAATAAATAAAACAATCTCAAAATTATTCTTGATAAAGAACACAGATTTATAAATAATATAAAGAGCCCTATCTTTTAAAATAAAAGAAAAATTAATCAAATTGTAATTAGAAAAAAAAACCCACAACTTTCCTTAAATTTATCTATAGCAGTGTTCCTGTTATCATATAAGGAAAATCTGTTCACCATTCTATTGAAACTTGCCCCTCCCAATTCCTCCGGGAGACTGTTCCATCAGTCTTCTTGTCATATAGTGCGTTCAGCAGCAGACCTCCCTTCCCTAGACTCACATTCTTCTTTCTTTCTCCATCACATTTCTCACATTTTCTACTCAGCAAAACCACTATCTAAACTCTTGTTTGGGAACAACAATACTGCCATAAGTGCCAAATCCAAATCTTCCCTATAGTCATTATCCTAACATGACTTGTGTACATCTCCTTAACATAGCTTTTCTCCTTGAATCTATGCTGGGCTCATCAAGTCACTACCACCATTCCTTTTCAGCTGTCCACTTATCACTCATATTTTTTAGTTTCATTGGGATCCAAAGTCAGCCTGTTACGCTTTAATTTTATAATAAATACTCCCTTGGAATTATTTAATCTTACTCTGTATATTAAATTATCAACTATCTAAATATATACCAAAATCTAATTCATGATCTATAGGCAGGTCTCCCAGCTCTAGTCTAGTCCCATATTTCCAATTGCTTAACAGACATAACTCACAGATTCATTCATTAAACACATATCTATCACAGACCTGTATTTAAACACTGTACTTTGTTAGAAATAAGTAATGAATAAGGCAAACCTAATTTATGCCCTCATAGAAGAGATAAACTTTATGTAGACTCCCAAAAGACACTTGAAAAACATTCAAACACATGTAAAAAACAACTCATTATCTTCATATCTCATCATTTCTGAACGTTACGAGCACGCTCCCAACTCATATCCCTGCTACAGGCCTCTGCCCCATAAAATGCATCCTCACTGCTACTAGAATAACAAACACAAACAAAACCCGACCGTGCCGCCGCACCCCAACAGCACATACGGCTTCCCCCGCCTTAAAGAGTGTTCCTCATCAAGGCAATCCGGCTACAACTTGGCTTCACCGACTGCTTGAATCTCTTCTCTTCCTCTGTATCCTAGGATATACTCTAGTTTTCTCAAACCTTTGATTCTTTGCATATTCTTTTTCCTTTGTCTAGAATGCCCTTCCTCTCTTCTTCACTTAATATAGTCATTCTTTAAGATACAGCTTGTGTACAGCTTAGTCGCTAAGTCACGACCAAATCTTGTGACCCCATGGACTATAGCCTGCCAGGCTCCTCTGTCTATCAGATTCTTCAGGCAGGAATACTGGAGGGGGTTGCCATTTCCTTCTCCAGGGAATCTTCCTGACCAAGGTATCAAACCTGGGTCTCCCAAATTGTAGGCAGATTCTTTATTGACTGACCTATAAGGGAAGTTCAAGAAACAACTTGGTTTTCAGCAATCTGCTCAAAAAAAATTTAAAATCTTAGGTGTTAATGTAATAAATATATTATAGGACATATGCTAAAAATTTAAAATCTTAGGTGTTAATCTAACAAATATGTTATAGGACATATGCTAAAAATTATACAATACTAACGAAAGAAAGCAAAGAGTAAATAAATGAATAAATTTATGGCCATGGATTAGAAAAATCAACATAATAAAGAGGTCAGTTTTTCCTGAAAACAATATACAGAACTAATACAATTCTTACCACAATCCTCAACACTGTATATAAAGAAAAGATTATTCTAAAATTTATATGGAAAGGTAAGGGAACTGAAATAAATACCTAGAATGATTCTGAGAAAGGAAGAATAAATAAAGAAACAGTCAATTGAATTTTAAGTCACTAAGCTACAGCAATCTCAAAACAACAGAATGATCTCTGTTCGTTTCCAAGGCAAACCATTCAATATCACAGAAATCCACATCTATGCCCCAACCAGTAACGCTGAAGAAGCTGAAGTTGAATGGTTCTATGAAGACCTACAAGACCTTTTCGAACTAAACACCCAAAAAGGATGTCCTTTTCATGATAGGGGACTGGAATGCAAAAGTAGGAAGTCAAGAAACACCTGGAGTAACAGGCAAATTTGGCCTTGGAATATGGAATGAAGCAGGGCAAAGACTTTTTAATAAGAGTTTTGTCAAGAAAATGCACTGGTCATAACAACCATTCTCTTCCAACAACACAAGAGAAGATTCTACACATGGACATCACCAGATGGTCAACACCAAAATCACACTGATTGTATTCTTTACAGCCAAAGATGGAGAAGCTCTATACAGTCAACAAAAACAGGACCAGGAGCTGACTGTGGCTCAGATCATGAACTCCTTATTGCCAAATTCAGACTTTAATTGAAGAAAGTAGGGAAAACCACTAGACCATTCAGGTATGAGCTAAATCAAATCCCTTATGATTACACAGTGGAAGTGAGAAATAGATTTAAAGGACTAGATCTGATAGAGTGCCTGATGAATTATGGATGAAGGTTCATGACATTGTACAGGATGACAGGGATCAAGATCATCCCCATGGAAAAGAAATGCAAAAAAGCAAAATGGCTGTCAGAGGACGCCTTACAAATAGCTGTGAAAAGAAGAGAAGCAAAAAGCAAAGGAGAAAAGGAAAGATATAAGCATCTGAATGCAGAGTTCCAAAGAACAGCAAGAAGAGATAAGAAAGCCTTCCTCAGTGATCAATGCAAAGAAATAGAGGCAAACAACAGAATGGGAAAGACTAGAGATCTCTTCAAGAAAATTAGAGATACCAAGGGAACATTTCATGCAAAGATGGGCTCGATAAAGGACAGAAATGGTATGGACCTAACAGAAGCAGAAGATATTAAGAAGAGGTGACAAGAATACACAGAAGAATTGTACAAAAAAGATCTTCATGATCCAGATAATCACAATGGTGTTATCACTCATCTAGACCCAGATATCCTGGAATATGAAGTCAAGTGGGCCTTAAAAAGCATCACTACGAACAAAGCTAGTGGAGGTGATGGAATTCCAGTTGAGCTATTTCAAACTCTGAAAGATGATGCTGTGAAAGTGCTGCACTCAATATGCCAGCAAATTTGGAAAACAGCAGTGGCCACAGGACTGGAAAAGGTCAGATTTCATTCCAATCCCAAAGAAAGGCAATGCCAAAGACTGTTCAAACTACCACACAATTGCACTCATCTCACATGCTAGTAAAGTAATGCTCAAAATTCTCCAAGCCAGGCTTACAATATGTGAACTGTGAACTTCCAGATGTTCAAGCTGGTTTTAGAAAAGGCAGAGGAACCAGAGATCAAATTGCCAACATCTGCTGGATCATGGAAAAAGCAAGAGAGTTCCAGAAAAACATCTATTTCTGCTTTATTGACTATGCCAAAGCCTTTGACTGTGTGGATCACAATAAACTGTGAAAAATTCTGAAAGAGATGGGAATACCAGACTGCCTGACTGCCTGTTGAGAAATCTATATGCATGTCAGAAAACAACAGTTAGAACTGGACATGGAAGAACAGACTGGTTCTAAATAGGAAAAGGAGTACGTCAAAACTGTATATTGTCACCCTGCTTATTTAACTTCTATGCAGAGTACATCATGAGAAACGCTGGGGTGGAAGAAGCACAAGCTGGAATCAAGATTGCTGGGAGAAATATCAATAATCTCAGATATGCAGATGATACCACCCATATGGCAGAAAGCGAAGAAGAACTAAAAAGCCTCTTGAGGAAAGTGAAAGTGTAGAGTGAAAAAGCTGGCTTAAAGCTCAACATTCAGAAAAAGAAGATCATGGCATCTGGTCCCATCTCTCCATGGGAAATAGATGGGAAAACAGTGGGAACAGTGTCAACACTTTTATTTTGGGGGGCTCCAAAATCACTGAAGATGGTGACTGAACCCAGGAAATTAAAAGACGCTTACTCCTTGGAAGAAAAGTTATGACCAAACTAGATAGCATATTGAAAAGCAGAGACATTACTTTGCCAACAAAAGTCCATCTAGTCAAGGCTATGGTTTTCCAGTAGTCATGTATGGATGTGAGAGTTGGACTGTGAAGAAAGCTGAGTGCCAAAGAATTGATGCTTTTGAACTGTGGTGTTGGAGAAGACTCTTGAGAGTCCCTTGGACTGCAAGGAGATCCAACCAGTCCATTCTGAAGGATATCAGCCCTGGGATTTCTTTGGAAGGAATGATGGTAAAGCTGAAACTCCAGTACTTCTGCCACCTTATGAGAAGTGTTGACTCATTGGAAAAGACTCTGAAGCTGGGAGGGATTGGGGGCAGGAGGAGAAGGCGACAACAGAGGATGAGATGGCTGGATGGCATCACTGACTCGATGGACATGAGTCTGACTGAACTCCAGGAATTGGGAGGCCTGGCATGCTGCGACTCATGGGGTCGCAAAGAGTTGGACACGACTGAGCGACTGAACTGAACTGAAGCTACAGCAATCAAAACTATGTTATTGGCAGAAAGATTGACATACATCACAGAACAGGATTGAGAGCCCAGGAACATACTTACACAACTAATTTTTGAAAAATGTGCAAAAGCAATTCAAGGCATAAAGGTAACTACTCAACAAACAGTGCTAGATCAAGTGGACAACCACAGGCAAAGAAATGAACTCTGACCCAAGTCTCACACCTTACAGAGAAATTCACTCAAACTGGATCACTGATTTAAAATATAAAACTTTAAACTATTTAGGGGAAAACAGCAGGGGAAAATCTTCAAAATCTAGAACAATACCTAGTTCTTGACACCAAAAAAACTATACCTAGTTTTTGACACCAAAAAAACCTTTGAAAAATTAATAAATTGAGCTTCATCAAGTTAAAACTTTTTTATCTATAAAAGACTCTATAAAGAGGATGAAAATACAAGCTACAGAGTGGGAGAATATATTTGCTAATCACTAAAAGAACAGTATCTAAAATACATAATGAACTCTAAAAACTCAGTATTTTAAAAATCCAATTAGAATGTGGGCAAAAGACACAGAGACATTTCACTGAAGAGGACATGCAGAAGACACTCGATGCTCAACCTCATTGAACGACTTCATTTTTGAGACACAAAACAAAACCACCACAACACATCAATACACACTTTTCAAAATAACCAAAATAAAAAATGGTGATGACACTCATTGCTGGCAAGGATGTGGAGCAATTGGATCACTCATATATTGCTGATGGGAATATAAAATGAAATACAGCTACTCTAAAAAAGAGTGTGGTAGTTTTGTTATTTGTTAATTAAGCATACAAGTACCATTCAACACTGCAACTGCATTCCTGAGCATTTATCTCAGAGAAACAAAAAAGTCCAAAGAAAACCTGCACATAAATGGCTATAGCAGCTTTCCTCCAAAAAGCCAAACACCAAAAACAATTTAGATGCCCTTCAACCAATAAACAGTGAAAGAAATGGTAGCATCTCAAAATACCTACTCAGCAATAAAAAGGAATAAACCACTGAAACACTTGAGAATCTGCAATTATCTCCAGAGAATTATCCCGAATGAAAAGTAAGATACTTGAAACGGCAAAATTAAATACTGAAAAGATGGTTGTTTCCAGGGTAAGGGAGAGGAGTTGATCCATTTTAACTGTAGCGATGTCCATACCCTTGCTGTGACCTTGTAATATAATTTTGTCAGATGCTCCCACTGGGGGAATACAAGTACAAAGTTCACATTCTATCTCTTTCTCTCTCTCTCTCTCTATTAGTTATTATAACTGTATGTGAATCTACAATTATCTCAAAATAAAATTTATTTTTAAAAATTTCAAAGTAACTTCTTCAAAAAAGGAATTAGTCTCTAAACTGCTATACCCCTAAATTCCAGCATTTATCCCAAATATATTCAGAATGTATCTAGTTTATTTTTAAGTATCTAAAATTAATTTTTTCTTAATAAACTAATATTCTACTATGTGAAAATCCTATTTGCCAAGATCTAACAGATTATCAAGTCTGTTTTTTTAAAAATATACAATCCTTTATTTAAAAGTAAAATACTGAGCAAAGACATTATGTACTGAGTCCTACATGAGACTCTAAAAGATAGAAACTGTAGAGAAAAACACACTAATACTATCTAATGTCCAAAGGACATATCATTTTCTTCGCAGGAAGAGACATTATTAACTCAGTTTTTTGACTGAGAAAAGTGGTAGTATTTGAGAACAAAAGTTCTCCATGCTAAGCCATGAAAGGTACAGTATACAATGAATAAAACCTACTCAAAATCAAGTCAACTTTGAACTATTATCAGGCTTCTCTTAGCATTTCATATTGTCTTATTTCCTGATTCTAAAACTCAAGCAGCACCTAGAAAATTCCTTCTATCAATCTTAACATCCCTTTCTTCTTTAAGACTCCCCCTTACTTATGTCATTATGACCCTGGAACCAATATCAAATGCAGAAAAATACAATGTAATGTACTATATGTAATATTTTTGAAGCCTAGCTTTACACTCTAATACAAGAGAAACTCATTTTGTAGCTTAAAAACAGTTTTACTATGGAATAGATTCAAATGATAGTCTTCTTCTGTCAAAGTCCTTTTCACCATGTTGATTCTCCTATTACATGCATCACTCCCACAGCATTTTCATAATACAAATTGGTCATTAAGCAGTAACAGTTGCAAATGTAACACAGCTCCTTTGGTGCTATGCTTTGTTTATCATAACAATGGGTAAAGCTGCTAATGGGGTACACGCTCTGTGCTAATGACACTAACAGAAGAGACAGGAATGAGAATTGCCATTATTCTCAAATGAAAGTTCATCATAATTAAATATGGATCTTCACTATGACCTTTTAAGTATCACACATATATGGTTATTTTTATTAGTAAAAGTCCTTCAGGAAATACAATTTTGAACTGCAAATATAAAACACTTGCAGTCTGAACAACTGTTTCCAAGAAAAAAATTACCATCATTATTTTGTTTGGAAAATAACTACTAAAATCTAGCAAAAAAGGAAAGCAACTTCTTATGGTTAAAACATTAAAATTATCCAAGGTTTTAGGGCTTTTCATTTTATTTTACTGAAGCACAGTTGATCTACAATGTTGTATTAATTTTTACTCCACAGTAAAGTGATTCAATAGTATCTAAATTATCCAAAGTTTAGATTTGTTTAGACATATGAAATCATACTATCAGAAAGAAAAATAATTTGAAAGTTCTCATAACATTTATATATTTACAAAAACTCTGTAACTATATTACCTGCCATATTATCTAGTACATCTGAGCCCCAATCTCCTTGAAACACTGATGTTAAAATGCTGTCAAATAAATGAAGTTCCTTTGCACCAACAATTTTGTCACGGAATAAGCGCCGTGCTTCATATGCTACAATTTCTAATACATAATCTAGAGGATGGTTTGAGGATCCTAAAAGACAAAATTTTCTTTAATTATAGTAAAATTCAAATGATTTAAAAATGGGCTATTTCAACATAATGTTAGAAAGAATTAGAAAATAAGAATCTACATACCATAAATTTAGCATCAGATAAATAGAAAAAAAAGGAGAAAAGAGTTAAAATTCATTTTATGAATGAGTAAGTAAATTTTTTTAGATTATTTAAAGGATATGTTAAACACTATTATCTCTAGTAGTTTAATAAAAATATCAATCCCTAAAAGCATATTAAACTTGTTTTGACTATAAAGAATAATGATTACATCTTTTCTCAAATCAAGTTTTAATAGTGACAACCACAGTTTAGAAAAGGAAGTGTACTAAAAGATCACAATTTTCATATCATGTTTAAATTTAATATCAACATTATTTCAATTATAATTTTTAAAATATTATCATTACAATACTCATTTATCTACTATAAATATAATACACAGCATAAATACACACAGAGAGACATACTATGACACTCTAAAGAAAGATAAGTGATTTGAAATCATAAGAGCAAAACTTACCTCCTTCTAAATCATATCTGAATAAGCCAAGAACCCATTGGGTAAGGATGCAAGGAGTAAAGAAATAATGACTATAATCATCAACTGTAAATTTGGCCCGCACCTGAAAAAAAAGGCAAATGATTTGTTCTATTCTTTTAAATTTATAATCATGATGTAAATTTTTCAGTCACTTTAAATTTACAGGAATGTCAGTTTCTACCAGTGAATGGAACCGTATTTCAACATTACTAATTTCCTTAATTATCTTGTATACTATATTTTATGCACCTAAAAAACATTATCTAAGATAGGTTGTTCATAAGCTTCAGTAAGATGATAAAAAGTTGTCCAGTCAAGAAAACAAAATAAAAAGCTAAAAAGTCCTCCTAAAGAAAGGAATTCAAGGAAAGCCAGTTCAGTTCAGTCCCTCAGTTGTGTCCATCTTTTTGCAACCCCACGGACTGCAGAACGCCAGGCTTCCCAGTCCATGACCAACTCCCAGAGCTTACTCAAACACAAGCTCATCAAGTCAATTATGCCATCCAACCATCTCATCTGCCATCCCCTTCTCCTCCTGCCTTCAATCTTGTTCTTCGCATCAGGTGGCCAAAGTATTGGAGTTTCAGCTTCAGCATCAATCCTTCCAATGAATATTCAGGACTGATTTCCTTTAGGATGGACTGGTTGGATCTCCTCACAGTTCAAGGGACTCTTAAGAGTCTTCTCCAACACCACAGTTCAAAAGCATCAATTCTTCAGCACTCAGCTTCTTTATAGTCCCATTCTCACATCCATACATGACTACTGGAAAACCACAGCTTTGACTATACGGACCTTTTTTGGCAAAGTAACGTCTCTGCCTTTTAATACTCTGTCTAGGTTTTTCATAGCTTTTCTTCCAAGCAGCAAGCGTTTTCTAACTTCATGGCTACAGTCACCACAGGCAGTGATCTTGGAGCCCAAGAAAGTAAAGTCTGTCACTGTTTCCATTGTTTCCCCATCTATTTGCCATAACGCGATGGGACCAGATGCCAAAGGAAAGCCAACCTAAGTGTAAAATGGGAGCTATAATTCCAAGGTGCTCATGGGTGTTTATGACCCACTTCATAACAGCAGGACAGAACTATCTTATGTTCAAGAGGTCACAGAACTTTGAACAAATCAAAGTGCCACAGCTCATATATATCAGCAACGAGTGTACAGCCTGTGCCCTCCTCCCTACAGACGGGGCCACTTCTCTTGCTCTGGCCTTGATCACTTAACATATGAATTAATTTATAAAAACATAGTTTTTTCTTTCCTTACTCCTACTCTGGGCTTTCTGTGTGGTGCTAACGGTAAAGAACCTGCCTGCCAATGCAGGAGATACAAGAGAAGCAGGTTCAATTCCTGGGTCAGGAAGATCCCCCGCAGGAGGGTATGGCAACCCACTCCAGTATTCTTTCTTGGAGAATTTCATGGACAGAGGAGCCTGGTAGGCTGCAATCCATAGGATCGTAAAGAGTCAGACATGAATGAAGCAACGGGGCATTCACGCACTTCTACTCTAATACTATAAAGAGCATCTTCCACAAACACTTTCATAACTTCCACATGCTATTCCCTCTACCCAGGAAGACCCTCTTTCAGCTTAGGTCACTTTGTGAATTTCTCTTCATTCTTCAAAACTTAGACCACATTTCCTCTTAAAAATCTACCACACACAACAAAGCCACTCACCCCCTCTTTCATGCTGTCTCTGTAACTGGTACATACTGCTAATGATACACGTATTGTGTGCTCAGTCACTCAGTTACGTCTGACTCTTTGCGGCCCCATGGATGGTAGCCTGCCAGGCTCCTCCGTCCATGGGATTTTTCAGGCAAGAATACTGGAGTGGGCTGCCACTTCCCACTGCAGGGAATCTTCCTGATCCAGGGATTGAACTCACATCTCTTGTGTCTCCTGCAGTGGCACGTGGATTCTTTACAATGTACCCCCTGAGAAGCCCGTGATATACTTACTACACCTCATTAATAGTTTATTTATATGATCAGGTCCCTCATTAGTGTGTGCACTCTCAAGGAACAGAGACTCAGTTATCTTAGTCTGTATCCTTAAGAGCAGCACTGGAAAGAGAAGGTACTCAATAAATATCTTCTACATTCTTACTTTATCAGAGTATTTTAAACATTTCTTCACAGATAGAAGGAAAGAAATAAACATCAAAAATTACTCTTACGTTTGAATCGCGGAAGACAGAAACTGACAGAAGTCAGGAGAAAGATCTAGTTTTAGAAAGAAAACAAACTCCACTGTAAATATGCTAAATTTGTGCTCAAAGCAGAATAACCACTGACCCAGTGATTTGTTTTTTCAGTATTTGTTGAGTGTCTATTAGAAACTGTACCAGAAGATGTGTAAATGAGGCACACACAAACATCTACCCTTCAGAGTTACTCTCTAGGAGAAAAATATAAATGAAAGGAAAATAAAGCCTGAGCATCAACACAGGTTAGGATTAAAGGCAGCCCTCTGGAAGTGATACTAATAGACATGAAAACTACAATATAAGTAAATACATACCTGTTCATACACTTGTACCATAGATCCTGCTAAGAGATAAATTTTTGAAGGAGAACCCCAAATAGAATGATTCTTCAGATTTTTATGTAGAACTGGTTCCAAATATGCTCCATAAATTGTCTGTAATTGCTCTCTTTCTGGGTAACTAAAAAAAAAAAATCATACAAGAAGTTGAAACAAATATTCTAAATTATTATTTTAATGTTAAGGTACAGAATTGGTTTCCAAACTGTGTGGTTTTCAAACTGGGAGGCCTAGATACCTCCAAAGTTTACTCAAGGGTTTAAGCCAGGCTCCCGGCCCTTATTCTTACTTCAACTCAATCAGATCCCTAATTATCTGTTGTCAAATACTAAGGATTCTAATAGAGGATTCTAATGAAATTATTTAAAAACATAATTGTTTAAAAGACCAGTGATTGTTGCAAAGAGCCAGAGGAAAAGTGTGCTTAAGAAAAAAGCATTTTCAATTAAGTATAGTCTATACAAAGAACAGTAATCCACCTTAGAACTACGGAAGTAGAAAACATCAAATAAAATCAACCTTTCCTCCCAAACCAAAATCTATTTCAATACAGCTTAATTGGTGGCTATAACATTCTAAAAGAAGAATGTTAATGGATGAGAGCAGTTTAGCACAAAAAAGATTTGGAGGACGTTGTTGGTGGTCCAGTGGTTAAGACTCCATACTTTGACTGCAGAGGGGCTCAGGTTCAACCCCTGGGCTGGAAGTAAGATTCCACATGTCATGTGCTGTGGTCAAAAAAAAAAACCTAAAACACTACTGTGGTTACTAGAATATATACAGATAAGTGTTATGGCATGTAAGTTATACCTCAGTAAAGTTATTTTTTTTTAATTAAAAAAAAAGGTTTTGTAAAGCAAAATATAACCAAGGATAAAATGTCATAAAATTCCAGTTCATGTAACAATCATTGACCATGGAAATGGATGGGAATAACAGGATTAATACCTGTTGTAGCTGTTGTTTAGTTATTNGAAGTTGAAACAAATATTCTAAATTATTATTTTAATGTTAAGGTACAGAATTGGTTTCCAAACTGTGTGGTTTTCAAACTGGGAGGCCTAGATACCTCCAAAGTTTACTCAAGGGTTTAAGCCAGGCTCCCGGCCCTTATTCTTACTTCAACTCAATCAGATCCCTAATTATCTGTTGTCAAATACTAAGGATTCTAATAGAGGATTCTAATGAAATTATTTAAAAACATAATTGTTTAAAAGACCAGTGATTGTTGCAAAGAGCCAGAGGAAAAGTGTGCTTAAGAAAAAAGCATTTTCAATTAAGTATAGTCTATACAAAGAACAGTAATCCACCTTAGAACTACGGAAGTAGAAAACATCAAATAAAATCAACCTTTCCTCCCAAACCAAAATCTATTTCAATACAGCTTAATTGGTGGCTATAACATTCTAAAAGAAGAATGTTAATGGATGGGAGCAGTTTAGCACAAAAAAGATTTGGAGGACGTTGTTGGTGGTCCAGTGGTTAAGACTCCATACTTTGACTGCAGAGGGGCTCAGGTTCAACCCCTGGGCTGGAAGTAAGATTCCACATGTCATGTGCTGTGGTCAAAAAAAAAAACCTAAAACACTACTGTGGTTACTAGAATATATACAGATAAGTGTTATGGCATGTAAGTTATACCTCAGTAAAGTTATTTTTTTTTAATTAAAAAAAAAGGTTTTGTAAAGCAAAATATAACCAAGGATAAAATGTCATAAAATTCCAGTTCATGTAACAATCATTGACCATGGAAATGGATGGGAATAACAGGATTAATACCTGTTGTAGCTGTTGTTTAGTTATTAAATCAGGACTAATATTATAGGACACTAAATGATCTAACTCTACCTTGCTCAGATATAAATTCTCTTTTTAGTTATCTCATAAAATTTGATTTTATTTTTGCTTTATATAACCCATAAAACAGTTAAGCCTAAAACTCACCATTCAGATTACTGACACTGACATTCAGAGACAATACAAAGTGCCCACCTTATTTCTATTACATAAGAAGCATTGATTAAAGCCTTCGTCACCCTAACTTACTTCTTACAGTTTAGGAAGGGTAGGAAAAAAATAATATCAGAGCTTAAGTTGGACTATTTTTATATTCTATATTTTGAAGTAATATCATTAAGACTTTCATATAATGCAATATATAAGATGTCTCTCCACATCAAAAACAAAATTTTAATACAATAATACATACTCTATAGCACAAAGACGAACAATAGAAGTAAATCTGGTAGTAAGCTGATGTCTTCCCAGTCTTCCTCCAGCTGACATGGAAGCCACAATTTGAATATTTTCTAAACCAACCCATTCTAAATTTTCATCATAAAATCCTTGATATGTCAGTACCTATTTAAAAATAAATATGTTTAAATGTTTTATGCTTAAGATTTTATAATCATAAGATATTCTGCGTAAAACAATTGTTTCTGAATGAAATCATCCTCTAACTCAAAAATTTGGCTTAAATATACTTTAATTACTTATTTCATTAAAAATACTACTGTTCAAGATTCTGTGTTCAATGTCAAAAACAAATTTATGGTTACTGGCAAGGTGATGGGATAAACTGGAGGTTGGAATTGACATATACACACTATATAAATACAAAATAGATAACAAGTAAAGATCTACTGCCTAGCACTGGAAAGTCTTCTCAATACTCTTTAATAACCTGTATGGGCAAAGGATATAAAAAAGAGCAAATAATTCTATATGACAGATTCACTAATGCATAGCAAAAACTAACACAGCATGTCAGTCAACTATGAGCCAATAAAAATTTTTTTTAATTTAAAAAAGACTCTGTTCAGTTAATGTTAGCTGAACTATGCTCATTTTTAAAATGTTCTTCAAAATAAATATTACCCCAGATCATACTATTAATATAAATCTACTTGCAATTATTTTTAAAAAAAGTGAAAAATAGGGAAAAATATAAGGAAAACAGGTTGGGTTTTTTCTATACATGTTTTAATATATTCAGCAGTTGCACAGAAAAGCAAAATGTGAACCTGATTATCAAGCTCTAATTTAGAATTTAGAGTTCTCAATGTGATACAAATCACATAAAGAAAACCTTCCACAATGACTGAGGCATGCCTGAGAAAATATATTAATAAACTGTTTTTGGAAGAGTGCATACGTAGAAGAATGAAGCCAAAACTTGTGCAACTCTTAACACCATCCTCAGTTTCTGTTTTCAGGTATGAAGGGCACGTAAACAGTGTGGGATAACGGCTGTTTCCATTCTTTTGAAATAGCGTCTCTATGTAATACTAATTTCTAGATGTAGGAAGATCAAAGAAAGTGGCCCTGGGACAGGAATAAGGTGCTTCAGGAGTTCAATTTCCATTTAGTTCCTACAATGGTCCTAAGGAGGGAAGCAGATTCTCTATCTATAAGAAAAGTTAGTGAAATTAAGTTGTCTCCAATTACATCAAAACACTTCAAGTGATAATGCCCACCTGCTGCAGGAAAGCTATCAAAGTACTGGTGCCCCATTTGTCCAGTCTGGGTAGGTTGATGTCTTTTAAGTACAGAACGAGTCTCTCACAGTCTCTCGGTCTATACACTCGGCCAGTGTTAGTACTGATGACCATGCAAGTCTGGCTCAGTTTCTGCAGGAGATGCTGGGAAGTAGTCTGTGTGCTACAGTGAACTGTGGCGATGTGAGTAGACCGGAGTTGGGAAAACGCATACCTAAGCAGCATCCTGTGAAAGACAAAACACTCGACCTCATAAATGCAACCAGAGAAATACTCTTCATATTCAAAATACAATTTCTATTATTCAGTACATAAGTACTTTTGGCTGTGCCAGGTCATCACTGCTGCACGTCCTTTTCTCTAGCTGCAGCAAGCAGGGACTGCTCTAGCTGCAGTTTGCAGGCTTCTCTTCATGGGGGCTTCTCGGGGCTGAGCACAGACCCTAGGACACACAGACTCAGCAGCTGCAGCGCAGGCACTCAGTAGGTGCAGATCCCAGGCCCCAGAGCACAGGTTCAATAGTTGTGGCACACAGGCTTAGCTGCTCTGCGGCACGTGGAATCTTCCTGGACCAGGGATTGAACCTACGTCTCCAGCACTGGCAGATGGACCCTTTACCGCTAAGCAAGCCACCAGGGAAGCCCCCAAGATTTCTAATTCTAAATATTTCCATTTCTAAATTATTTCAATGTTGTTTAAGGAAAAAGTAATAACAATAGATATGATTTCTAAAACTATCCATAGCTACTAAACTAGATTTCTAAGTTTTAGAGTGGAAAAAAAAATAAATTCATATTTTAAGGCATTCTTGAGACTCAGCCAAAAAAATAAAAATAAAAATCAAGGTTCAAAAAAAATAATTTAGTTTGAAAAAAGTATACATAAAAACTATTTATGTATACATAAAAAGTATATTAAAAAATTGTAATAGATTTTCATATAGAGTATGTGAAATTTTAATTCTTTAAAGTAAATGCTCCAAAGAGAATCATCTTACTTCTAAAAAAAAAGGCTCAGTTCAGTTCAGTTGAGTTCAATCACTCAGTCATGTCTGACTGTGACCCCATGCACTGCAGCAAGCCAGGCCTCCCTGTCCATCACCAGCTCCCAGAGTTTACTCATATCCATTGAGTCGGTGATGCCATCCAAAAAAATGTTCATATGCACTAATCATTTTGTTGTCATCCTAGGCACAGATTTTTTTTAAGGGTATCTTCTCAGATTTCTCTGATTCCATCAGGAAACATGTAACTTGGTGGGAAAAAAAGGACATATTTTTCTCTATAGTAATATTATTTTTACAAATAGTGATAATAAAGAGTCCTTCTTGAAAATGTACCTGCCACTTTAACCAAAAACATGGTTAACAATTTAACAATCTGTTAAATCATTTTAGAACAGGAGAGATGCATAGATCCATTACAGACATCTTGATTATTATTTTTCTGCTCTTACCCTTTGCCACATCCTTCTGGTCCAACGAGAATAAATGGCTGCTTAGTATCAGGACTTAACCAAGGTTTGAAATAATCTAGACCTCGCTGCATGTCAGGAGTCTGAATAACTGGAAGAGTGTGGCTATTACTGAAATCATCAGCAGTCAAGTTTTCTGGCTTCTTCAGCACATAAGATGCTAATCGTCCTCTACCTGAATCATAGTACGTGTCCAGTGGCTTGTGAGGGTCTGGAGGAGATTGTCGTGCCCAGTTAAAAACCTTTAGAAGAAAAAGTTATGAAAGATTTTCATATACTCCAAACAGAACATGTGAAATTTTAATTCTTTAAAGTAAATGCTCCAAAGAGAATCATTTTACTTCTTAAAAAAGTTCACATGCACAGCTGCTGCTAAGTCACTTCAGTTGTGTCCAACTCTGTGCGACCCCATAGATGGCAGCCCACCAGGCTCCGCCATCCCTGGGATTCTCCAGGCAAGAACACTGGAGTGGGCTGCCATTTGCTTCTCCGTCACATGCACTAAACTTACTAAACTTAAGCAAATAAATAAAATTCATCTAGGGCTGCCATCTATGGGGTCACACAGTCGGACACGACTGAAGTGACTTAACAGCAGTCCTCACATATATTGCATAAACATATTCAACTTCCAATTAAGTTCTTATGAAAACTTAACTACAAATAATACAGTGTATGACTCCTAGACCCATCATTTCCAGTCTAACTGTCCACTGCACTGTCACCACTACTGCTCTCAACCTGTCCCTCTGTCAAAAACTGTCATCCATACAGATACACAGCAGAGAGTTAACCCTGAGGCAGCTCAACACCTTTACTGACTTTTATTCTGTACAGTAAGACACTGAGTGGTAACAATAACAAGCATCTGGCAACAGAGGCAACAGACGGGCTACGGAAAGAAAACCACAGCAGAGCAAGTAATAAGCCATGTTATCAATGAGACAAAATGACAAAAATGCAGAAACATAATGTTGGAACCAACCCCAATGAATATGTGCTCAATTATTTCAGTGGAGGTCAATAGAAAGAAATTCCTTAATATGTAGAATTTGGCTTTATAAACAATGTAGCTGAAATGATTTTTGCACTAAAGAAAGAAAAGATCTATAATGATTGCTCCATCTAAGCATTTATAACTGGAAAACTCTTCTGGTTAAAACAAATGATTAAAAATATGCTACTTTAAGATTAAAATGAATAAAGTATTTATTTATATAGCTAAGAAGGTACAAAAATATCTAACAAAAAACATACTCCAGACTTTGGCCTATTAAAAAATCTTTCATAATTTTTTTTTAATTGAAGGATAATTGCTTTACAGAATTTTGTTTTCTGTCAAGCCTCAACATGAATCAGCCATAGGAATACATAATCCCCTCCCTCTGGAACCTCCCTCCCCATCCCACCCCTTTAAGTTGATACAGAGCCGATGTTTTGAGTTTCCTGAGCCATACAGCAAATTCCCATTGGCTATCTACTTTACGTATGGTAATGTAAGTTTCTATGTTATTCTCTCCATACATCTCACCCTCTCCTCTCCCCATGTCCCTAAGTCTATTCTCTGTGTCTGTTTCTCCATTACTCCCCTGAAAATAAGTTCTCCAGTGCCATCTTTCAGTACCATTCTTCAGTACCATCTTCAGGATACATGCATTAGTATATGATATTTATCTTTCTTTTTCTGATTTACTTCACTGTGTATAATAGGCTCTAGGTTCATCCATCTCATTAGAACTGACACAAATGGGTTCAGTTTTATGACTAATATTCCATTGTGTATATGTATCACAACTTCTTTATTCAATCATCTGTCAATGAACATCTATGTTGCTTCCATGTTCTAGCTATTGTAAACAGTGCTGCAGCAAACAATGGGATACATGTGTCTTTTTCAATTTTGGCTTCCTCAGAGTATTTGCCTAGGAGTGGGACTGCTGGGTCATATGGTGCTTTCATTCCTAGTTTTTTAAGGAATCTCCATACCATCTTCCACAGTGGCTGTATCAATTTATATTCCCACCAACAGTGCAAGAGGATTCCCTTTCCTCCATACTCTATCCAGCATTTATTGTTTGCAGATTTTTTGATGATGGCCATTCTGACCGGTGTGAGGGATCTCTCATAGCAGTTCTAACTTGCATTTCTCTAATAATGAGGGAGGTCGAGCATCCTTTCATGTGTTTGGTAGCCATCAGTATGTTTCTTGGGAGAAATGTCTGTTTACGTCTTTTTCCCACTTTTTAAATGGGTTGTTGCTCTGGTATTGAGTTGTATGTATATTTTGGAAATTAATCCTTTGTCAGTTGTTTCATTTGTTATCATTTTCTCCCATTCTGAGGGTTATATTTTCACCTTGCTTATAGTTTCCTTTGCTGTGCAAAAGCTTTTAAGTTTAACCAGGTCACACTTGTTTACTTTGGTTTTTATTTCCATTTCTCTAGGAGATGAGTCATAGTGGATCTTGGTTTATGTCGAGTGTTCTGCCTATGATTTCCTCTAACAGTTTTACAGTCTCTGGTCTCACATTTACATCGTTAATCCCTTTTGAGTTTATCTTTGTGTATAGTATTAAGAAGTGTTCTAACTTCATTCTTTTGCACGTAGCTGTCCAGTTTTCCCAGCACCAATTATTGAAGAGGCTGTCTTTGCCCCATTGTATATTCTTGTCTCCTTTGTCAAAAATAAGGTACCCATAGGTGCATGGGTTTATGTCTGGGTTTTCTATCTTGTTCCATTGGTCTATATTTCTGTTTTGTGCCATTACCATACTGTCCTGATGACTGTAGCTTTGTAGTATAATCTGAAGCCACAACAGTTGATTCCTCCAGCTCCATTCCTCTTTCTCAAGACTGTTTTGGCTATTCAGGGTCTTCTGTGTTTCCATATGAAATGTGAAATTTTTGTTCTAGTTCTGTGAAAAATGCCATAGGTAATTTTCATAGGGATCACATTGAAACTGTAGATTGCATTTGGCAGTATAGTCATTTTCACAATATTGATTCTTCCAACACAGGAACATGCAGTATCTCTCCATCTGATGTTATCCTTGATTTCTTTCATCAGTGTCTTGTAATTTTCTGTATATATTATTTTGTCTTCTTGGTACAGTTAATTCCTAGATATTCTATTCTTTTTGTTGCAATGGTGACTGGGATTGATTCCTCAATTTCTTTCTGATTATTCAGTTAGTATATAGAGATCCAAGTGATTTCTGTATATAGATTTTATATCATGTGACTCTGCTAAATTCACTGATTAGATCTAGCATTTTCTGATAGTATATTTAGGGCTATCAACTTCCCTGGTGGCTCAGATGGTAAAGCATCTGTCTGCAATGCAGGAGACCCAGGTTCAATCCCTGGGTTGGGAAAATCCCCTGGAGAAGGAAATGGCAATCCACTACAGGACTATTGCCTGGAAAGTCCCATGGACAGAGGAGCCTAGTAGGCTACAGTCCATGGGGTCACAAAGAGTCAGATATGACTGAGCAACTTCACTATATCCCCATATGTATAGTATCATGTCATCTGCAAACAGTGACAGCTTTACCTCTTTTCTCATCTGAATTCATTTTATTTTTCTTCTCTGATTGCTGTAGCTAGGACTTCCAAAATTATGTTGAGTAACAGTGGTGACAATGGACAGACAACCTTGTCTTGGTCCTGATCTTAGGGGAAATGCTTTCAGTTTTTCACCATTGAGAATGTTTGCAGTGGACTTATAATATATGGTCTTTACTAGGTTCATTCTGTGCCCATTTTTGAAAACGTTTCAATCATAAATGGGTGCTGGTTTGTATCAAAGGCTTTTTCTGCATCTGTTGAGATTAAGCACAAGCTAGAATCAAGATTGCCTGGAAAAATATCATTAACCTCAGATATGCAGATGACACCACCCTTATGGCAGAAACCAAGAAGAACTAAAGGGTCTCTTGACAAAAGTGAAAGAGGAGAGTGAAAACATTGGCTTAAAACTCAACATTCAAAAAATTAAGATCATGGCATTTGGTCCCACCACTTCATGGCGAACAGATAGGGAAACAATGGAAACAATGACAGGCTTTATTTTCTTGAGCTCCAAAATCACTGCAGATGGTGACTGCAGTCAGGAAATTAAAAGACACTTACTCTTTGGAAGAAAAGTTACACTCAACCAAGACAGCATACTCAAAAGCAGAGACATTACTTTGCCAACAAAAGTCCGTCTAGTCAAAGCTATGGTTTTTCCAGTAGTCACTATAGACATGAGAGTTGGATTATAGAGAAAGCTGAGTGGTGAAGAATTGATGCTTTTCAACATCAATGGTGGTGTTGGAAAAGACTCTTGAGAGTCACTTGGACAGCAAGGGGATCCAGCCAGTCCATCCAAAAGGAAATCAGTCCTGAATAGTCATTGGAAGGGCTGATGCTGAGGCTGAAACTCCTTTACTTTGGCCACCTGATGCAAAGAACTGACTCATTAAAAAAGACCCTGATGCTGGGAAAGATGGAAGGCAGGAAGAGGAGGGAAGGACAAAGGATGAGATGGTTGCACAGTATCACTGACTCAATGGACATGAATTTGAGTAAACTCCGGAAGTTGGTGATGGACAGGGAAGCCCGGCATGCTACATGCAGTCTATGGGTCGAAAAGAGTCGGACACGACTGAGGAATTGAACTGAACTGAACTGTGATTATCATATGGTTTTATCATTCAGTTTGTTAATATGGTGTATCACATGGATTGATTTGTATATATTGAAGAATCCTCTCATCCCTGAAATAAATTCAACTTGATCATGGTGTATAAGCTTTTTAATATATTGTTGAATTCTGTTTCCAAAAACTTTGTTGAGGGTTTTTGCATCTATGTTCATCAGTGATATTGGCCTGTAATTTTCTTTTTTTTAGTTGTCTTTGCCTAGTTTGGGTATCAGGGTGATGGTGGCCTCATAGAATGTGTTCGGAAGTGTTCTTTCCTCTGCAATTTTTTGAAAGAATTTTATAAGGATAGGCATTGGGTCTTCTCTAAATGTTTGATAGAATTCACCTGTGAAGTCATTTGGTCCTTGACTTTTGTTTTTTGAGAGATATTTGATCACAGCTTCAATTTAAGTGCTTGAATTAGGTTGTTCATAGTTCCCATTTTTTCCTGGTTCAGTCTGGGAAGATTGAATTTTTCTAAGAATCTATCCATTTCTTCCAGCTTATCGATTTTATTGCCATATAGTTGTTCATAATAGTCTCTTATATTCCTTTGTATTTCTGCATTGTCTGTTGTAACCTCTCCTTTTTCATTTCTAATTATGTTGATTTAATTCTTCTTGTTTTCTTGAAGAGTCCAACTAAAGGTTTGTCAATTCTGTTTATCCTCTCAAAGAACCAACTTTTATTTTTATTAATCTTTATTGTTTCTTTCATTTCTTTTTTCACTTATTTCTGCTCTGATTTTTATGATTTCTTTCCTTCCGCTAATTTTGGGGGATTTTGTCCTTTTTCCAGTTGTTTTAGGCATAAGGTTAGACTGTCTATTCAATGTTTCTCTTGTTTCTTGAGTTAGGATTGTATTGCTATAACCTTCCCTCTTAGAACTGTTCTTGCTGTAACCTTGAAAGAAAAGCTATGGCCAGCCTAAACAGCATATTAAAAAGCAGAAACATTACTTTGCCAACAAAGGTCCATCTAGTCAAAGCTATGGTCTTTCCAGTAGTCTTGAATGAATGTTGAGAGTTGGACTATAAAGAAAGCTGAGCACCAAAGAACTAATGCTTTTGAACTGTGGATCTTGAGAGTCCCTTGCACTGCAAGGTCAAACCAGTACATCCTAAAGGAAATCAGTTCTGAATATGCATTGGAAGGACTGATGCTGAAGCTGAAGCTCCAATACTTTGGCTACCTGATAAGAACTGACTCCTTGGAAAAGACCCTGATGCTAGGAAAGATTGAAGGCAGGAGGAGAACGGGACAACAGAGGATGAGATGTTTGGATGTCATCACCAATTCGATGGACATGAGTTTGAGCAGCCTACAGGAGTTCATGATGGACAGGGAAGCCTAGAGTGCTGCAGTCCATGGGCTCACAAAGAGACAGACACTACTGAGTGACAGAACTGAACTGATAGGTTTTGAGTTGTCATGCTTTCATTGTTATTTCTAGGAATTTGTTGATTTCCCTTTTAATTTCTTCAGTAACTTGTTTATTATTTAGAAAAACATTCTTTAATCTCCATGTCTTTGTGCTTCTTAGTCTTTTTTCTTGTTATTAATATCTAGTCTCATAGCGTTGTGGTAGGAGAAGATGCCTGATATAATTTCAATTTTCTTAACTTTACTGAGTTTTGACTTGTGACCCATGATATGGTCTATCCGGGAGAATGTTCCATGGACACTTGAGAAGAAGGTGCATTCTTCTGCATTTGGATGGAATGTCCTGACGATTCCAATGAGATCCATCTCATCTAATGATCATTTAAGACTTAATGTTTCCTTATTAATTTTGTTTTGATGATCTGTCGATTGGTGTGAGTGGAGTGTTAATGTCTCCTACTATTATTGTGTTACTGTCAATTTCTCCTTTTATGTCTGTTAGTGTTTGTCCTATGTACTGAGGTGCTCCTATGCTGGGTGCATAGATACTTACCATTGTTGTATCTTCCTCTTGAATTGATCCCTTGATCATTTGGTGATCCTTCATTATCTCTTGAAATATTCTTTAAGTTCTACTTTGTCTAATATAAGGATTGCTACTCCAGCTTTCTTTTGCTTCCCATTTGCATGGAATAACTTTTTCCATCCTCGCACTTTCAGTCTTTATGTGTCTTTAGGTCTAAAGTGGGTTTCCTGTAGACAATATATATATGGGTCTTGTTTTTGTATCCATTCAGCCAGTCTGTGTCTTTAGGTTCGAGCATTTAATCCATTTACATTTAAAGTAATTACAGATATATATGTTCCTACTGTCATTTTCTTAATTGTTTGGTGTTTGCTTTTATAGATCTTTCTCTTCTGTTTCATGACTATATAAATCCTTTTAATATTTGTTGTAAAGCTGATTTAGTGGTATTGAATTCTCTTAACTTTTCCTTGTCTGAAAAACTTTCGATTTCTCCATCAATTTTGAATGAGATCCTTGCCAGGTGCAGTAATCTTGGTTGTAGATTTTTCCCTTTCAGTACTTTAAACATATCCTGCCATTCCCTTCTGGCCTGCAGTTTCTCCTGAACAATCATCTGTTAAATGTACAGAGTTTCCCTTGTATATTACTTGTTGCTTTTCCCTTGCTGCTTTTAATATTGTGTTTAGTCTTTGTTAGTTTGATTAGTTTGTGTCTTGGCATGTTTCTCTTTGGGGACATACAGTTTATACTGTAGGGGACTCTTTGCATCTCTTGGACTTGATTGACTATTTCCTTTTCCATGTTGGGAAAACTTTCAACTATAACCTCTTCAAAAATTTTCTCATATCCTTTTTTTTCTCTTCTTCTCCTGGGACCACTGTAATTCGAATGTTGGTGCATTTGATATTGTCCCAGACATCTCTGAGACCATGCTCAGTTCTTTTCATTCTTCTTATTCTGCTCTTCAGAAGTTATTTCCAACATTTTATCTTCCAACTTACTGATTTGTTCTTGTGCTTCAGATATTCTGCTATTGATTCCTCCTAGAGTTATTTTTAATTTCAGTAATTTTGTTGTTTGTCTTTGTATGTTACTCTTTAATCCTTCTAGGTCTTTGTTAATTGATTCTTGCATTTTCTCCATTCTGTTTTCAAGGTTTTTGATCATCTTTACCATCATTATTCTGAATTCTTTTTCAGGTAGTTTGCCTATTTCCTCTTCATTTACTTGAACATCTGTGCTTCCAGTTTGTTCCTTCATTTGTGCAGTATTTTTCTTCCTTTTCAGTTTTTTTTTAAATTGGAGGCTAATTAATTTACAATATTGTAGTGGGTTTTGCCATACATTAACATGAATCAGCCATGGGTGTATATGTGTTCCCTATCCTGAACTCCCCTCCCACCTCCCTCCCCATCGCATCCCTCTGGGTCATTCATCCCAGTGCACCACCCCTGAGCACTCTGTCTTATCCATTGAACCTGGACTGGTGATCTGTTTCATGTATGATAATTTACATGTTTCAATGCTATTCTCTAAGATCATCCCACCCTCGCCTTCTCCCACAGAATCCAAAAGACTGTTCTATACATCTGTGTCTCTCATATAGGGTTATCGCTACCATCTTTCTAAATTCCATATATATGCATTAGTATACTGTATTGGTATTTTTCTTTCTGGCTTACTTCACTCTGTATAATAGCCTCCAGTTTCATCCACCTCATTAGAACTGATTCAAATGTATTCTTTTTTTTAAACTTATTGTGTTTGAGGTCTCCTTTTCCCAGGCTTCAAAGTTGAATTCTTTCTTCCTTTTGGTTTCTGCTCTCCTTAGGTTGGTCCGGTAGTTTGTGTACACTTCATTACACCGTGAGAATTGTGCTGAGTTTGTTTTTTTCCCTCTGATGGGCAGGGCTGAGTGTGGTGGTAATCCTGTCTGCTGATGACTGGGCTTGTATTTTTGTCTTGTTTTTATTTGCACAGGGTGTTACTGGTGGTTAGTCTTGTATTCAAGTAGTTTCCTTTGTGGAAGTTCTTAATATTTGATACTCCCTAGGGTCAGGAGTTCTCTAGTAGTCTAGGTCTTGCAGTCAGTGCTCCCACTCTAAAGGCTCAGGGCTTGGTCTCTGGCTAGCTGTCTTCTTCCCACTGATTCTCACTCACTTCCTCAGGGATTGAGNTATTACTTGTTGCTTTTCCCTTGCTGCTTTTAATATTGTGTTTAGTCTTTGTTAGTTTGATTAGTTTGTGTCTTGGCATGTTTCTCTTTGGGGACATACAGTTTATACTGTAGGGGACTCTTTGCATCTCTTGGACTTGATTGACTATTTCCTTTTCCATGTTGGGAAAACTTTCAACTATAACCTCTTCAAAAATTTTCTCATATCCTTTTTTTTCTCTTCTTCTCCTGGGACCACTGTAATTCGAATGTTGGTGCATTTGATATTGTCCCAGACATCTCTGAGACCATGCTCAGTTCTTTTCATTCTTCTTATTCTGCTCTTCAGAAGTTATTTCCAACATTTTATCTTCCAACTTACTGATTTGTTCTTGTGCTTCAGATATTCTGCTATTGATTCCTCCTAGAGTTATTTTTAATTTCAGTAATTTTGTTGTTTGTCTTTGTATGTTACTCTTTAATCCTTCTAGGTCTTTGTTAATTGATTCTTGCATTTTCTCCATTCTGTTTTCAAGGTTTTTGATCATCTTTACCATCATTATTCTGAATTCTTTTTCAGGTAGTTTGCCTATTTCCTCTTCATTTACTTGAACATCTGTGCTTCCAGTTTGTTCCTTCATTTGTGCAGTATTTTTCTTCCTTTTCAGTTTTTTTTTAAATTGGAGGCTAATTAATTTACAATATTGTAGTGGGTTTTGCCATACATTAACATGAATCAGCCATGGGTGTATATGTGTTCCCTATCCTGAACTCCCCTCCCACCTCCCTCCCCATCGCATCCCTCTGGGTCATTCATCCCAGTGCACCACCCCTGAGCACTCTGTCTTATCCATTGAACCTGGACTGGTGATCTGTTTCATGTATGATAATTTACATGTTTCAATGCTATTCTCTAAGATCATCCCACCCTCGCCTTCTCCCACAGAATCCAAAAGACTGTTCTATACATCTGTGTCTCTCATATAGGGTTATCGCTACCATCTTTCTAAATTCCATATATATGCATTAGTATACTGTATTGGTATTTTTCTTTCTGGCTTACTTCACTCTGTATAATAGCCTCCAGTTTCATCCACCTCATTAGAACTGATTCAAATGTATTCTTTTTTTTAAACTTATTGTGTTTGAGGTCTCCTTTTCCCAGGCTTCAAAGTTGAATTCTTTCTTCCTTTTGGTTTCTGCTCTCCTTAGGTTGGTCCGGTAGTTTGTGTACACTTCATTACACCGTGAGAATTGTGCTGAGTTTGTTTTTTTCCCTCTGATGGGCAGGGCTGAGTGTGGTGGTAATCCTGTCTGCTGATGACTGGGCTTGTATTTTTGTCTTGTTTTTATTTGCACAGGGTGTTACTGGTGGTTAGTCTTGTATTCAAGTAGTTTCCTTTGTGGAAGTTCTTAATATTTGATACTCCCTAGGGTCAGGAGTTCTCTAGTAGTCTAGGTCTTGCAGTCAGTGCTCCCACTCTAAAGGCTCAGGGCTTGGTCTCTGGCTAGCTGTCTTCTTCCCACTGATTCTCACTCACTTCCTCAGGGATTGAGATGTGTGTGTGGATACAGGAAAGTGTGACATGGTGGGGCTCTTTGGCTCTTCTGGATTTCTCCTGGCAGCCAGACTTGGATTCCTCAGCTCCAGACTGGTGGTTTATGATCAAGGACATAATCCAGGAACAGACAGCCAAGTGGAAAAGACATATAGGGCAGGGTGTATGAAAGTTCCACTTCGGTCCAGGANTCCTGGCAGCCAGACTTGGATTCCTCAGCTCCAGACTGGTGGTTTATGATCAAGGACATAATCCAGGAACAGACAGCCAAGTGGAAAAGACATATAGGGCAGGGTGTATGAAAGTTCCACTTCGGTCCAGGATACCAACCTCCCTCCACTGCCACATACTCAAGGGAGCTGCTCACCAAACACCACCCCCAATTATTTTATAAAATGTCACTAACACCATAAAATACCATAAACTAGTTCAAAGGAGATTTGAACTAGTTTATGGTATTTTATGGTGTTACTGACATTTTATAAAATAATTGGGGGTGGTATCAATAACCTCAGATANTTTTAATTTTAATTAGATCCCATTTGTTTATTTTTGCTTTTATTTCCAGTATTGTGGGAGGTGAATCATAGACGATCCTGCTGTGATTTATGTTGGAGAGTGTTTTGCCTATGTTCTCCTCTAGTTTTATAGTTTCTGGTCTTACATTTAGATCTTTAATCCATTTTGAGTTTATTTTTCTGAATGGTGTTAGAAAGTGTTCTACTTTCATTCTTTTACAAGTGGTTGACCAGTTTTCCCAGCACCACTTGTTAAATAGATTGTCTTTAATTCATTGTATATTCTTGCCTCTTGTCGAAGATAAGGTGTCCATAGGTGAGAAGTTTACAAGCAATAAATGCTGGAGAGGGTGTGGAGAAAAGGGAACCCTCTTACACTGTTGGTGGGAATGCAAACTAGTACAGCCACTGTGAGAACAGAGTGGAGATTTCTTAAAAAACTGGAAACAGAACTGCCTATCACCCAGCAATCCCACTNATCCAAAAGTCTACAAGCAATAAATGCTGGAGAGGGTGTGGAGAAAAGGGAACCCTCTTACACTGTTGGTGGGAATGCAAACTAGTACAGCCACTGTGAGAACAGAGTGGAGATTTCTTAAAAAACTGGAAACAGAACTGCCTATCACCCAGCAATCCCACTGCTGGGCATACACACCGAGGAAAACAGAATTGAAAGAGACACATGTACCCCAATGTTCATCACGGCACTGTTTATAATAGCCAGGACATGGAAGCAACCTAGACGTCCATCAGCAGATGAACGGATAAGAAAGTTGTGGTACATATACACAATGGAGTATTACTCAGCCATCAAAAAGAATACATTTGAATCAGTTCTAATGAGGTGGATGAAACTGGAGCCAATTATACAGAGTGAAGTAAGCCAGAAAGAAAAACACCAATACAGTATACTAACACATATATATGGAATTTAGAAAGATGTAACAATAACCCTGTATGCGAGACAGCGAAAGAGACACAGATGTAAAGAACAGACTTTTGGACTCTGTGGGAGAGAGAGAGGGTGGGATGATTTGGGAGAATGGCATTGAAACATGTATACTATCATGTAAGAGACGAATCGCTAGTCTAGGTTCGATACAGGATACAGGATGCTTGGGGCTGGTGCACTGGGATGACCCAGAGAGATGATATGGGGAGGGAGGTGGGATGGGGGTTCACGGTTGGGAACTCATGTACACCTGTGGTGGATTCATGTCAATGTATGGTAAAACCATACAGTATTATAAAGTAGAAAAATAAAAATAATAAAAGTAAACTATAAGACAAAAAAATTGTTGAGGAGTAAATCATAAATTTATTTTCAAAATAAATTTCTGCTCCAATAAACATTATTCCACATACGTACTCTATCTGCTAGTACACAAGAGTTCATTTCTTAGTTACTTCTGTATATGTATGTGTGTATACACTACATCTACTTATATAAACACATATAAGTGTGTGTACATATATAATGTCATTTTCTATAAAATAAACCAAATAAACCTCACGTCTATCATTGTAAGTATAAATTGAAAAAGAATTACACATCTACAAGTTAGCCACAAAGTGGTCAAACCATTTCTACCCAAAGTGGGGTCTACAGAATCCCAAGTACCATCCTAGACGAAATGAAGCAAAATCTCTGCTTTAACAATATCCCTAGGTGATTCAAATGCACATTAGACAAGCTGCACTGCATCTTAATGCAGATCTCTAAAAACACTTTTTCTCTATCTCCAAAAAAGCTGACCACCTAAATTCCCATGCCACTACTGAAACTTGAAAATCATGCTAAAGTAAAATCTAATTTTTTTTAGCAAAGCACTTAATTATTTGAGTAAAATCCAATGTTTGAAATTATACATAATATTGACATCTTATTCAAAATTACATGTTGCTGCTGCTGCTTAGTCGCTTCAGTCGTGTCTGACTCTATGCAACCGCACAGACGGCAGCCCACCAGCCTCCCCCGTCCCTGGGATTCTCCAGGCAAGAACACTGGAGTGGGTTGCCATTTCCTTCTCCAATGCGTGAAAGTGAAGTCGCTCAGTCATATCTAACTCTTATCAATCTCGTGGACTGCAGCCTACTAGGCTCCTCCACCCATGGGATTTTCCAGGCAAGAGTACTGAAGTGGGTTGCCACTGCCTTCTCTGAATTACATGTTACGCATTTATAAAAATTATAGTAAAAACAACTTATAGACTAATAACTTTAGAAGTTACAAGGGCCCACAATTCTGTCATTTCTCCTGTCCTCTACCAGTGTTTCACAGTAACATGAGTAAATACTGACTCCTTGAATTTCTCCTCCCACATTTCTATCCAGTTTAATAAGGAAAAGGAATAAAAGATCAAAAGTAAATATGTAAATTACATTGGATATACTCAAAACAGACAAAGGAAAGCTGCTAAACTCTTTTCAGCATAAAGTCTTTGTTGTCAATGGTGTTTTAGTGGCTAAGTCGTGTCTGACTCTTGCAAACCACAGACTGTAGCCCACTAGGTTCCTCCGTCCGTGAGATTTTCCAGGCCAGAGTACTGGAGTGGTGTGCCATTGCCTTCAGCTTTAAATTACTAGCCTCCAGCTCATAAGTAGTATGTTCACGTCTCTGAACTCATTCATAATATTTAAAGAAAAGTTATAGAAAAAAGAAAAAACAAATATTAATACTTGCTGTTTCATTTATGCAAACAAAAAATAATTATTTAGTAATTGTGATACCACTACTGCTGCTGCTGCTAAGTTGCTTCAGTCGTGTCCAACCCTGCGTGAACCCAGAAACAGCAGCCCACGAGGCTCCTCCATCCCTGGTATTCTCCAGACAAGAACACTGGAGTGGGTTGCCATTTCCTTCTTCAATGCATGCATGTATGCATGTTAAGTGGCTTCAGTCGGGTCCAACTCTGTGCAACCCTATGGACAGCATATGGACAGCAGCCCACCAAGATTCTCTGTCCATAGGACTCTCTAGACAAGAAGACCGGAGTGTGTTGCCATGTCCTTCTCCTGTTATACCACTATACTGCTGAAATAATTCAACTAAATAAACATGAACTCTGAATGAATAAAAACGTAACAAAGAATAAACAATGAAAAAGCAAATATTCACATATTACTCATGTATCACTTATGTCACTTAGCTATGAAACCAAAATAATAATTGAAAATATTCTAACACAATGTATACAAATGCACTTACCTAAGAAAGATCATTCCCATTCTAGATATTGTAGCTGGTGAGGCACAACTTAAATCGTGAGTTTCAAATACGAAGTTAACATTTTGGCCAAACTGAATCCTTTCTCCACTGGGCATAGTGAGTAGTCGATTATCATCCAGAACAGAATTCAGAGATTCTATCCATTCAGGATCAATATCACCATCACAGATTATCCATGAGCTAACATCTATTTTCAAACAAAAATCAGAGCAAAATAAACATAAGGATAATATTTAAAAATAAAGAAAAAAAATTTATTATTCTTTAGAAGCAATTTTCATATTATTTTATATTTCTGAAGCCAAATATAAAGAACAAAGAGTTGAACAAGTTGAAGTTTTTCATGTGAATTTATACTACAAATGTGTGGAGAACCCAAAGACCTAATGATATACTCCATGGTAAAGGCTGAGTGACTGAACTGAACTGAACTGAAGGCTCTATTTATTTAATGAACATACAGAACTGAAATCTCAATAAAAGAAAACATGGTTTGTAAGACCTTCAGTTCAGTTTAGTCGCTCAGTTGTATCCAACTCTTTGTGACCCCATGAACCACAGCACGCCAGGCCTCCCTGTCCATCACTAACTCCCGGAGTTCACCCAAACCCATGTCCATTGAGTCGCTGATGCCATCCAGCCATCTCATCCTCTGTCGTCCCCTTCTCCTCCTCCCCTCAAACTTTTCCAGCAACAGGGTCTTTTCAAATGAGTTGGCTCTTCGCATCAGGCGGCCAAAGTATTGGAGTTTCAGTTTCAACATCAGTCCTTCCAATGAACACCCAGGACTGATCTCCTTTAGGATGGACTGGGTGGATCTCTCTGCAGTCTCTCAAGAGTCTTCTCCAACACCACAGTTCAAAAGCATCAATTCTTCGGCACTCAGCCTTCTTCACAGTCCAACTCTCACATCCATACATGACTACTGGAAAACCATAGCCTTGACTAGGCAGACCTTTGTTTGCAAAGTAATGTCTCTGCTTTTTAACATGCTGTCTAGGTTGGTCATAACTTTCCTTGCAAGGAATAAGTATCTTTTAATTTCATGGCTGCAATCACCATCTGCAGTGATTTTGAGCCCCCAAAAATAAAGTCAGTCACTGTTTCCCCATCTATTTGCCGTGAAGTGATGGGACTGGATGCCATGATCTTAGTTTTCTGAATGTTGAGCTTTAAGACCTAGGTATTTCTATTTCCACAAGCTCGTGAGATATTCTTTACATTTTGTCTTCCACCATGTCATCAGAATGTATGAATGCTTTCTATGTAATAATGCTTTAAGAAAATATGAGAAAGCTACACTTCAGTGTTCCACATGAGAAGTAAAACATGCACCACTGTCAAATCTTTTACATATAAAAGGGTAACTTCAAAGGGGAGAAGCAGTGAGCAAGTTGTTAAATTGTGATGTAACAAAAAATAGGGAGTATTCTTAAATTATGACCAAAAATTCTGTTAAATACCAAGCCAAAAATTTAGACCAGAAGCTTACTATCATATGACTTAAATTTTCAAAATTCTTGAAAGCACTGTATTCAAAGTGCTAAGTTTGTGTATACACACAGATTTTAATCCCAAATAAAAATTTGTCAATTTGCTTATTTATGAGGCATTACAATATCAATTAAGCAAAGATGTTATATTTATACAATAGATTAATCTAGTTATGAACTACAATTTACCCAGATTACTTGGAAGTTTCTATTATAATAGAAGTTTTGCTATAGCGTACAGATAAAAACGATAACATGTCTTTTACTCCAAAGTGAAATATCAACGTAGATCACGATACAGCAGGTTATGGTCATGTATAAGACTCAAAAAAGGCAGAATTAGGAGATCGTGTACACCTGTGGCTGATTCATGTCAATGTATGGCAAAACCAATACATTACTGTAAAATAGAATAAAGTATTAAATAAAAATTTTTTTTTTAAAAAGGCAGAATTACAGACAAGTACTAACATCCTCTAAAATAAATCAGTGAGTCACACAACAGAGACCAACCTTGAGGTTCTCGAACTACTTGACGAGCACTATTTGTCAAAACACCATCAGACCATTCCCTTGTATCCATGTCAATATGGCCTAGTAACTGATGTCTAGGCATAGCTTTGGGATTCATGGTATACTGTTTTACCACTCTGCCAGTTTTACAAAGTGCTGCCCTTAACATTCTCCAAAGAGTAGATTTTCCAGCACCACTTGGGCCAACAATAACAACTCCCATCCTCTGGCGTAACTGTTCATATAATTCTAAAGCCTTCTTGATCTAGTAGAAAAGAAATATGTTCATATATGGTTTACCATGTACAATCATACACAATTTCACTTTGAATCTGTAACAGCTGTTCTATTTCAAATGTATAAATTAAACCTTTTATTTCTTCAATGGAAGATAAAGCTTTAAATAAAAGAATCATGAAATAAATCTGAACACACAACGTGATCTTTAATTTCATATTTCTTTAAAAGAAGCAAGTTATCAAATGTTCACTGCTGTCTTCCCTCATTTATTCATTCAAACAAAATATATTCAATATTTTATTCACTTTGCCAATTGATTCATTCATTTATAACCTCTCTCCAAAAAAAAAAAAATTCTGAGGAAAAGGTATTCATTTTGAACATTCATTTTTGCTTCATAAAAAGACCTACTAAAGTGAAGTTCTCATAAGATACTGTCAAAGTTTAAATCATACATAATCAACTATCAAAAATACATATGATAGATCTATTGATACTAGTGCCAGACTCCATTACAGGCACTAGGAATGAAATAGTAAAATAGACATGGATCCCACTTTTCGTGGAGATAACTATCTGGTGGGAGAGAGTCGATATTAATCATCCAATTGAACATTAAAATGTATATATTACAAAGATAAAGAAAGCACACAGCTAGGGGATCTAATTTAGATTCGAAAATTAGGGAAGGCCTCAAACAGTGAGTAAGATTTAAACTGAAAGATGAAAGATAAGCTGAAAAATAAAGGATAAAGATAGTTAATAAAAATTAACCAGGAGAAAGGATCAATATATTATGAAGTATTCTTGACAGTTACCTGATTGGATATGATTTCATAATTGGCCTCCTCAAAGACTTGCTTTAGTGCAGCACTCAGTTCATCATATTCTACTTCTTTAAAGTCAATTCCAGGAAACACATCTTTAATCAGTGCATCGAACCGAGTGCAATCAGCAAATGTAAACTTTGACATTGTATTAAGTCTCAGTGCTTGTACCACAATATGACTTTCATTAACTAGAAAAAAAGTTTCATTTTTAAACTAGTTATGAATCGAATGACTGTAAAGTTTTTAAGTGCCTTGATATGCACTATTAGTAAGTATCTTACACACTAGAATTTAGTAACATTTATGGCATATGCTATTATGTTAATTAGCAACCTTACTCAACTATCTTTTAACTGCTGAAAAACAAGTATTACTGAGTTATGAACACTTTTCCATAACATCTGAATTCCAGGGCACCCAGACTTTAATAAAACAAAAAGAGACTGAGAGATTGTCACAGAGCACAGTACACCAAGGAGACAAGGCAACTTAACGCAACACGGCACCCTAGAGTCAATCCTGGAACAAAGAGGACGGCAGTGATAAAACAGGTGAAATTCAAATGAAGTCTGGACTTTTAGTTAATACTCATGTACCAGCCTTAGTTTCTCAGTTTTGACAAATGTACCACAATAAAGGGGGCATCCCTGGGGCATCCCTGGTAGCTCAGTGGTAAAGATCTGCCTGAAATCCACCTGCCAGTGCAGGAGACACAGGTCCAATCCCTGGGTCAGGAAGATCCCCTGAAGAAGGAAATGGCAACTCACTCTAGTATTCTTGCCTGGAAAATTCCACGGACAAAGGAGCCTGGTGGGCTACAGTCCACAGGGTCATAAAAAAAATCAGACATGATTTTGCCACTAAACAACAACAAATAAGATGAAACAATGGAAATGTCAACTTTGAAACTTTAATAAATCTAAAATTATTCTTAGGTTAAAAGGCATTTTTTTGAAATCTTAAAATACCTCTTTAAAAGAATAATTTTGTTTGGTATACTATCTCCTTGAAAGAGAAAATCTCCATGTTTTTCTAAGGTTTCTGTTGCTGTTTTAAGACTATATAAAATTTCAGACACTATTCCAGACCTACTAAATCAGGAACTTGGAGGGTAGGATCCAAAAATCTGTGTCCTAACAAGCCTCTAGGTGATTCTAATTCACATTAGGGATTGAGAACAAGTGGACTAGACTATTCCTCTATATACTGCAAATGTTTAATATTTAATGTATGTTTAAAAGTTATGATGGGGATGATCCAGAGAGATGATATGGGGTAGGAGGTGGGAGGGGGTTTCAGGATTGGGAGCTCATGTACACCTGTGGCTGATTCATGTCAATGTATGGTAAAACCAATACAGTACTGTAACGTAGAATAAAGTAAAATAAATAAATAAAATTTTTAAAAAAAGTTATGATGGGACATTAAGTAAAAATCATGAAAAATCTGGATAAATTATAGACTTTATCAAAAAATAATGAATCAACATTGGTTCATTAGAATTAATAAATATATCATACTAATATGTTAACACAGGAGAAACTGGAGGGGCATAACATTCAGAAGCCCTCTATATTTTATGTATACCTTTTATATAAATCTAAAACTATACTAAATTAAAACTTATTTTAAAAAGTGAAATTACAATTGAAATAATGAATCATACCATTTTGTTTAACACTAGTTTTCTTCAGCTGTCTAAGAAGATTTCCACTTCCTCTTAGAACTGTTTTCAAAGCTCTCAAACCCCAATCATAATGTTGCTGAGGTGTCAAAAGTTCCCTTAAGTAAAGACATGGAAATCATAAAGCATCAAATAGCTGTAAGAAATTCATTTAATTATCATACTAAAAGATACAGAATCCAACTACTAACACATAGAAATCAGAAAATTAGTTTCATAAATCAGAAATTTAGTTTAGTTTAATAAATATCATTTAGCTAGAGTACGCCATTAAATATGTTTTACAGGGAAAAAAAGTGAAATTAAATCAATAGTATTTAAAAGCAAGTACTTTTGAGCCAGACATTTTTGTTATTCAAACTAAAATCTGTCCTGTCTATACCTGAGGTACAATATAATTAGACAAATGTAGAAAATGGTCATTAATAGCCATGCCAAATCATTGGAGACACAAAGTATTTCAAAATTAAAAACAAGAAAACTCACCTGGATAGATTGAAGATAGCTACCAATTTTCTGCCCAACACTTTAGCATCTTTAAAGCCTTCTGAATAGAGAATAACTTCTGCAATAAGCTCATTGTCTGGACGAGACATGGCTACTGGCCTAAAAAGTTGTTTAAGATTATNGTCGTGTCCAACTCTTAGCAGCCCCGTGGACTGCAGCCCATCAGGCTCCTCCGTCCATGGGATGTGCCAGGCAGGAGTACTAGAGTGGGGAGCCATCGCCTTTCTGACTTACTTGGCTCTATATAAGGGGCTCTAGGTCCATCTGGACTCGGTGGGAGAAGGCAAGGGTGGGAAGGTTTGAGAGAACAGCACTGAAGCCTGTCTGTTATGTGGAATAGATGACGCTGTCTCTTATACACATCTCCTGAAATATTAATTTAAAACACAGGCATTTGAAATTTATAGTTACAGTATTTGAAACTGTAACTATAAAATATATTGCCAATAGAAGTTTTATTGTGACATATTTCTACACACACATCTTATACCTTAGCAAAAAGTAACCACTAGGGTGCTAAACATCTATTCAACATACAATAAACTCCTTAGGAACTATACTACTTTATAGAGATTCTTTATACTCAGTTTTTTGAGGCTGAAAGTTTCCATGACGGTAACCAGTTTGACTGTCCATTTATTCACTATTATGTTTATTAAAAGCCTTCCTTGTGTTAGATGCTTTCTTAAGTACACAGAGACAACACAACTCGGAATTAAAGTCAGTAATAGTTCATGCTCTTTTGGAGTTTATAGTCTATTGAATACTACAGTCAAGCAATTATAGTTAATAAATGCTATGACAGTGAAGAGTAAAATATCTTGAGAGTATCTAGTGGGAGTATTTTCAACAAAGCAGTAAGAATAGAAAATTAGAATTAGAATGTGTAAACAATGAATGAACAACAAGGAAGCAGAAATACCTAGAGTAAAAAATCTGGCTATAAAGGAAAGAAAAGAAAGAGAGAATGGTGGAAGAAAAGATGAATTAAGGGAAGGTTTGCTTAAGTTTTGGGCTTCCCTGGTGGCTCAAACGGTAAAGCGTCTGACTGCAGTGTGGGAGAACAGGGTTCAATCCCTGGGTCGGGAACATCCCCGGAGAAGGAAATGGCAACCCACTCCAGTATTCTTGCCTGCAAAATTCCATAGACTGAGGAGATTGGTAGGCTACAGTCCATAGGGTCGCAAAGAGTCGAACAAGACTGAGCCATTTTACTTTCACTTTCACTTTGCTTATGTTTTAATTATACTAAATAGTATACCACAGTATTAGTATATATAATATTGTACATCATTTAGAAGAAATATTGTACATCATTTATGTTTAAAAGCCAATGAGAAATGGGAAGAAGGAGGACAGGAATAACTCTAAAGAGAAAGTCCCTGGGAAGCAGATCCCAAAGTATAGATGGAAAATTTAGCTTGGGTTGGCAAAAAGGACAATTTCTCTTTCTAAGAGGAGGAAATGACAAAAATGAACAAGGGAAAAAATACATTTTGATGGTAAAGGGTAAAAACTTAATAGTTTCTCTTTTCTTTGTGAAGAAAGAGTTTAAACATTTAAATTTTACTCCTGTAACTCAGAAGTTACAAGAAATGTGGAATTGGTTCTACTTAGCCTATCCTGAAAAACTTGTATTGTGAAAATGTCATTATGGAGAAGAGGATAATTTCACAGCTCTTTCCACTTCCAGTGTGTTCACCATTACATAGAGAGAGAAATCTATATTTTATATACAGATTAAGTTTACATTCTAATGACATGAACGTATGTTTCCTATGTGGAGAAGTAAGCAGCAGCAGAATAGCTAAATGTTTATTAAGGTTTATATAGAATAGTGATTAAAAACATGAATTTCAGAGTTAGGCACACCTGAGTTCAATTTCCAACACCTCTACTTATGCTAACTTACCAAGCTATAGTTTCCTCATCCATAAAGTGAAAAAAATATAATAGTGCCTAACTCAAAGAACTGGGGTGAGTACTAAGTAAAAAATATAAAAGCATTAAGCACATTGCTAGCATAGAGTGTTTGATAAATGTTATCAAATATTACTATAATTGGATTATTCAATACTGAAAGTTTGAAAATGAATAGTGGAAACGGGACCAAAAAAAGGTGAGAAATTCAGAGACAATTCACAGGTAAAAAGGTTTAACACACTGGTCACAAATTAGAAACAAGGGTGCCAGAAGCAATAAAGACAGACTATCTGCCTGAGTATGGGTAACACAAAGTCTTACAAATATTTTAATTCTTTAAATTTCCCACGTAGCTATACCTCCTTGCCAAGCAGCTCACACACAGATCTATGATTCTTCAAAGCATCTTGAATTGTCTGGATTTGCATAGAAACTGCAGACAGTACAGATTCTTCCAGTCTATTGAATTCATCAAAACAACCCCAGGCCCCACACTTTACCAAGCCAACAAATATTCGTCCCATTGACTTCACATCGATGCCCTTAAAAATAACAATTAAAATTATATTCATTAAACATAATTAAAAACTCAAATAATAATCTAATACTTTATATCATTCAGTGAGAAGATAATATTTTCACCCATCTATGCCCTTTGGTTCTTTATTAATAAATAGCTATTCTTTTAAAAACTTGGGTGGTTTCAAGGAATAAACAAAATAATTCATGTGAAAGCATTCTGAAAAGCACAAGAACTAAAGATTTTGTTTTAGTTATTCTTTAAGTCAAAATATAAATCCTACATATAATGATCTGAAAGTGGTACTTTTAATGAATTTAAGATTTTCTCCTCCTATCTTCACTATTCTCCTTACAAAAAGTGTTTTTCTACACTCTAACATAAATCTTTATTCAATATTTAAAATTGTTTCTTATAATAGTTATCTTTAGAAAAGTTTTTAGACCATATGCAACCTCTATTTTACTTCTCAAAACAAATTTCATTTTCAGAAGTAGAGTGATTTAAAATATTGCATTTTATATATATATGTAAAAACTATTTCAAACATCTTAGACACTATTACATAGTTTGATAATTATTTATTCTACCTCATCACAATTGAAAACTAAAACTTGTCTTCCAAGAAGTCCACCTAAAGCCTTTACTGATTCAGTTTTTCCAGTTCCAGCTGGACCATAAGGATTTCCTCCAAGTCCCATCTTCATGGCTTGAGTGAGAGTTAGGTAGCACTTGTCCGTCAGAGGAGTGTAAACCAGCTTGGGAGCATTACCCTATATGAGAAATATAAATTTCAAACATTCATATTCTATTCAACATTACAAATATCATATAGTGAGAGATTCTAGTTAAAAAGTCTAAAAGGCAACAAAAGTTTAAAGTTGTTTACTAAAAAATACTTTAGTAAAGAAACTTTCTAAAGCACAAAATGGAATTAAACTTAGTTATTTCTCAAGCATGCATTTTTTTCTATCCTCAATTGATAAACTGTTAGGTTTTCCATATAGTCTCTCAAGTTCTTTTTTGTTTTTTAACATCAAAAAATTTTGTATTGGGGTATAGCCAATTAACAATGTTGTGAAAGTTTTAGGTGAACAGTGAAGGGACTCAGCCATATAT
>SJYW01002888.1:552064-570460 GCA_006410735.1 Raphicerus campestris | reverse complement strand
TTGGTCATAACTTTTCTTCCAAGGAGTAAGCGTCTTCCAATTTCATGGCTGCAGTCACCATCTGCAGTGATTTTGGAGTCCCCAAAAATAAAGTCTGACACTGTTTCCACTGTTTCTCCGTCTATTTCCCATGAAGTGATGGCACCAGATGCCATGATGTTCGTTTTCTGAATGTTGGGCTTTAAGCCAACTTTTTCGCTCTCCTCTTTCACTTTCATCAAGAGGCTTTTTAGCTCCTCTTCACTTTCTGCCATAAGGGTGGTGTCATCTGCATATCTGAGGTTATTGATATTTCTCCCAGCAATCTTGATTCCAGCTTGTGCTTCTTCCACCCCAGCGTTTCTCATGATGTACTCTGCATAGAAGTTAAATAAGCAGTCTTGACGTACTCCTTTTCCTATTTCCTGTTGTTCCATGTCCAGTTCTAACTGTTGCTTCCTGACCTGCATATAGATTTCTCAAGAGGCAGGTCAGGTGGTCTGGTATTCCCATCTCTTTCAGCATTTTCCACAGTTTCTTGTGATCCACACAGTCAAAGGCTTTGGCATAGTCAAGAAAGCAGAAATAGATGTTTTTCTGGAAATCTCTTGCTTTTTCCATGATCCAGTGGATGTTAGCAATTTGATCTCTGGTTCCTCTGCCTTTTCTAAAACCAGCTTGTAAATGAGCTATTTACATTTTAGTAATTCATATTTTTTCTTGACTGCTCAGAACCCAGAACTGTTTCATGCTCAATTCAGCAATCTTCTTTAGACTGTAACCCCTAATACATCTCCTGATAAAACTCTCATTTCCTCAATCTAATTCTTATGCAATTCTTACTTTTGTATATTTTTTAATATTGTTTCTTTTATTCTAAGTCAATTTAAATCCTACCTGGAAATTGACAGAATACTAGGAAAGATTTCCAGAGGTAATAAAAAATTTTAATTCTGGCTTTGCATGGCATTATTTTATTCATCAATGATTATTTTTTATTTTTCTCTAAGAACTTAAGATTTTTTTAAAACATATTTTAGCTTGACTTAAACTGCTAAAAGTTGCAACTGATATGAATGGTAAAATAGCTAACAGTCTAAAATGTTGCAAGTTTCCTATCTAACTTCTCATGCTTTAGAAGAACCAACATAAACACCTGTTCCAATAGCTGTTAAATGTTTTAATTTGAAAAACAAAAAACAGGTAGATTTTCCTGTGAGAAATCACAGATTATCTCAATGCTTGCCTTTCATAGTCCCTAAGAACTAAAGTTCCTGAATCCTACCTGTATAGTGTTAGTCTCAACCAGTAATAAAACTAATCCTGAACAAGGCACGATATTTAATCCAAATCCTAGTGCTATACTTTAATATGGCTCAGAACAAGTTTTGTGACAAGTTTTATGATACATATCCAACATCCAGTGTTTCAGAAATAAGTTGCTATAAACACTGACCTGCAGCAATATCTATATCAACCTTGCCACCTAACTCTCTTCTTTGCTGTCAAAGTTCTAGTTCAGGGCTACGATTGCTTCAGACCTACACTTCAGTTCAGTTCAGTTACTCAGTTGTGTCCGACTCTGTGACCCCATGGACTGCAGCATGCCAGGCCTCCCTGGGCATCACCAGCTCCCAGAGTTTACTCAAAATCATGTCCATTGAGTCAGTGATGCCATCCAACCATCTCATTCTCTGTTGTCCCCTTCTCCTTCTGCCTTCAATCTTTCCCAGCATCAGGGTCTCTTCCAATGAGTCAGTTCTTTGCACCAGGTGGCCAAAGTACTGGAGTTTCAGCTTCAACATCAGTCCTTTCAATGAACATTCAGGACTGATTTCCTTTAGGATGGACTGGTTGGATCTCCTTGCAGTCCAAGGGACTCTCAAGAGTCTTCTCCAACACCACAGTTCAAAAGCATTTTGAGGTTACCATTATCTTCATTACCTCCACCATAGTTTGGCCCCAGGTAGATAGCAGGGAGGGAACACAGCCCCACACATCAACAGAAAATTGGATTAAAGATTTACTGGGCATGGCCCTGCCCACAGAACAAGACCCAGTTTTTCCCTAAGTCAGTCTCTCCCATCAGGAAGCTTTCATAAGCCTCTTATCCTTCTCCATCACAGGGAAGACAGACTGAAAAACACCATCACAGAAAGCTAACCAATCTAATCCCATGGACCACAGCCTTGCCTAACTCAGTGAAACTATGAGCCATGCTGTGTGGGGCCAACCAAGACAGATGGGTCATGGTGGAGAGTTCTGACAAAATGTGGTCAACTGGAGAAGGGAATGGCAAACCACTTCAGTACTCCTGCCTTGAGACCTACACTAACATTCTGCTAAACTTCTGCCAGCTCCACTCTCCTATCTGAGTTCATACGAAGGGTGAGAGACAAAGTTATAGAGCCTGTGATTCTTCATCAGTGAAGGACTAAGCATCTGGAACCAGGAAAGTACTACATCACCGATTCTGCCTCCCAATTCTACCCGCCATTGGCTTGATAGCTGCAATGTCAACAGGTTTCTGCTTTGAAAGCATCCAAATTATAGCAAACTAATGGAGCTGGAAGGGAATTTCACTATTGTGCAGTTCCTACCTCACATTTTACAGTTGAGGGACTGAGGAAGGTAAGCAATTTGTCAAATGTTCACTGCTAGATAAAGGGACAACAAAGATCCCAGTTGTTTAAGCCTCCTGACCTCTAGATCAGGGCTCTCCCAATGATACCATGCCTACTTCTAATGAAGACATTCCCTTACCTGTGAAGGGAAAAAGGATGGGTCAATTGCACCTTGAGAACTTCGACCAGCAGTAACACATTCTATCAACAACTCTTTCAAAGTTTGCTTCATTTCCAAGGATAAATCATTTAACCAAGTCTGAAAATAAGATTAGAAAATGTATTTATTACAACAGTCATAAAACAAAAACACAACCTAATGACTCTATTTTTTATTTCATGAAGGTTATAATTTCTTACTGACTCTCACATTCCAAAAATGTGCTAGATGGCATATATTTTTTAAATAAATTGTTTAAATAAATAAAAAATAACTATTTTTTTCACCTCTTGGGATAATGCTAAGTGTGAAACTCAAAAATTTTAGTTAGTGATCACTATCATCATCCATACAAACCAAAAAAAATGAACATTTAAAAAGTTAACTCATTCATTTCGTCATTATGACAAACCAAACTAGACAGCTGGGCCAGAAAATTAGAGCCACACTGACTGGCTAAGTCCCCTGGCTCATGCTAACCTGATGATCTCATATTTAGAAAACTGTAACTTTAAAAAGAGATTGCTTCATTAAGGTGAACTATATTATTTAAGGAGTTAAGCTCCCTCTTCAAACAAAATTAATTCTGTTTCAAGGTCAAAACAATTTTTCAATTATTTGATTATAGATAAAAGAATAAAAGTTAACTAAGGTCAAAATAAGAATGATAATTGATCAAAAGAGCAATGAATATTTAAGAATCACTACTTTAAAAAACTACATCATTCTCAACAAAATATACAAAAGTGCAAGCTTCAATAGCTTTTCATTATCACCTATATTAACTCTAAGTTCTAGCTTTCTATTGTTTATTTTTAGAGTGTTTTCCAGAATTAAAAAGAGCAAAAGCTTCTGCCCTGTTCAAAAGCCACTGCAGCTAAAGAGTAAGAGCTTTCAGTGTGAGGCTGCAGACACCTACTCTGCTACCATTACAGGAGCTTCCAGAGTTCTGTGCCACCCCAGCTGCTAACAGCTTTTTCTCTGTGTGTTCCACCAGTCCTAATAAAATTACAATAAAGGAAAACAACAGCAAAAACAATAAAACCCTTCGCCAAACATGACAGCTACCTAACAAATCTATGCTTACAGCCACCTGATTGATACACTCCATATCCAATAAGATGTAGAGGCCCAACCAAGAAGGGACATTTTATAAACTGTACAGATATATATATATGATAACGCATGAACTTGACTTGCAGTTGGAAGATAACTTTGGAACTTAAAAATTATAATTTGATGCATATATCCTAATGCTTTTGGCTTTATCTGTGTAACTGTAATAGACATTTGACAGTTCACTTCTAGTCCAAGAGAACAAATTAATCAACAGTTGTATAAATGCACTAGTTTCAAGTTTACTTGTTCACTTAAATCATCTTATACAACTCAGATTCTGAAGAAAAAAAGAACAAAGACTTATTGAGAACTTATATTCCAAACACTGTAGTGTGCATGCGTGTGTGTGTGCTGAGTTGCTTCAGTTGTATCTGACTCTGCAACCCTATGGACTGTAGCCTTCCAGGCTCCTCTGTCCATGCGATTCTCCAGGCAAGAATACTGGACTAGATTGCCATGCCCTCCTCCAGGAGATCTTCCCGACCCAGAGATCAAATTTACATCCCTTATGTCTTGTGTATTGGCAAGTGGGTTCTTAACCACTGGTCCCACTGGGAAGTCACACTATAGTATACCTAACACCAATTATCTAGTTTAAGTTTCAATGAAAGGCTTTGCGATAGCTAGTAGGACTTCTCATTTAATAGTTAAGAAAACTGAGACTCAAAGTTATTTAGCTAATAAGTTGTGGAGCTACAATTAATATCCAAGTCTTTTTGACTTCAAAGCAAAAGTTCTTTTCAAAGTTACATGCTGCAATTCCAAAAACTAAAAATTCATAGTCTCCTTAATATTAAATTATTGTGAACTTAACAAAAAAAATTATTTTTAAGATATGAGAAAGGTTCCTAAAAGGCCTAAATTAACCAACGTACTCTACAAATTGACCAAATTACTTTTGATACAAAGTTCATACTGTTAATTTTTTATACTTTCACATTTGAAAAGAATTACTTACCTCTACATTACTGGACAGAAGAACTTTATTTTTAAAAGGTACAACTTCTCCTTCTAAAGATTTCATTGCAGTTATATGTTTTAATTCCTCATCAAAACAGACACTGTGTATGCCTAAATTACAAAAGAAACAATTTAAATGCAAAGCTTCCTTAAACACATGGTTATTAGATATTACGTATGATTACAAAATGTATACTTCATAACATATTTATATATTAGAATTATATTAGTTCAGTTATATAATAAAAAAGAACAGCTTTTCATTACCGAAAACTAGAAACAAACCAAATACCCAAAAGGTGAATGAGAAACTGTGATATATTTGCACAACTATTTTCAGCAAAGAAAGGAATAAAATATAGTTGAAAATATTATGATGATTGAAAAAAGCCAGGCACAAATGAGCACATAAGAATACATACTGATGATTCCACTTATGTGAGATAAAAATATAAGAGCAAAGGGGGAAAGCAAACAACACTTCCTTTATCCAAAATTTACACTCACTTTATGGTATAAAAAACAGACATGACCTAGTTTGTATCTTCAGAAAAACTCCATAGGTTACTATTTACAATTTAAAGAAAGAAACTAGATTTCAGAGATGTAAACTAATAACTAACATATAGCAGAGGCAGACCTTGAAAGCAAACTTTCTGATTAGAAGAACTCTTTCTATTATTTCCATAGGCCACATCAGTTATAGATATAAGCACTTTAAAGGCTAGGATACACAATGGTTAGTAAATACTTCTGTAAAGCAATGAAGAGTAAATATTTGAGGTTTTTACAGTCGTATCTCTTTGTCAATCACTCAACTCTATGCTTGTAGTACAAAAGCAGCTACAGACAATAATGGGCGTGGCTGTATTCCTTTCAACAAAAGCTTCTTTAAAAAAAAAAAAAAAACAGATAATAAATCAGATTTGGCCTGTAGGCCTATAGTCCGCTAATCCCTGAATATAAATGAAGATGAAATTTCTTTTTCCAACAAATAATATTTTAAGAAAATAATAACAATCATTGTTTGTGTAGCAAATCAACTCCAAATGCAATTACTCAACTTAAATGATTCAACAACATCAAAGCATATGGCACTGTAACTCTCCACTTTACCAGGTAATCTCTCCTATTCCTATAACCTAATCATCATTTATGGGCTTCCTGGTCACTCACTGGTAATGAATCCACCTACCAATGCCAGAGACACAGGTTTCATCCCTCGGTGGGGAAGATCCCCTGGAAAAGGAAACAGCAACCCATCCCAGTATTCTTGCCTGGGAAACCCCATGGACAGAGGAGCCTAGAGGGCTATGGTCCATGGGGTCACAAGAGTCGGACAGCACTTAGCTAGTAAACAATTATCATCTCTACACAGATGACTCCCAGTTTTACATCTCCATTCCAGGTACCTCTGCTAACAATAATTGCCTATTGAGTATATCCACTGGGATGATACCCTGGAGACCTTTAAACTTAGTAATGAAGGGACATGTTCTTCCTTACTTCCAGACCTTATATTGGGCTTCCCTTGTGGCTCAGCTGGTAAAGAATCCACCTGCAGTGCAGGAGACCTGGGTTCGATCCCTGGGTGGGAAGATCCCCTGGAGAAGGGAAACGCTACCTACTCCAGTATTCTGGCCTGGAGAATTCCATGTACTATATACAGTCCATGGGGTCGCAAAGAGTTGGACATGACTGAGTGACTTCCACTTTCACTTTCAAGACTTATGTTTGGAGAAGGAAATGGCAATACACTCCAGTATTCTAGCTTTGAGAATTCCATGGACAGAGGAGCTTGGCGGGCTATAGTCTATGGGGTCACAGAGAGTCAGGCACGATTGAATGCCTTACACTAAGACATATTCTTTAGATCTCACTCAAGATGTCATCTTGACATATGCAAAACTGAGCTAAATGATTCACAGATGTTTCATGGACGCAGCTATAACACCACTGCTTATGCTGATCACAGAAATTTGTCAGCTTACTAGTTTGCCTCACCCACTAAACCGAGTTCTTTGAATACATAACCTGCATTTTATTATCAGTCTGCCTAAGAACCTAACATTATGCTTGGAAGATAGCTGAAACTCAATAAATATCTGCTGAATAAACGTTGAATCTTACCAGCAAAAAGTTTCTTAAGGTGAGACTGAATCACTGATGGATTAGTAGACTGGCCCAGTATTTCTAATAAGTCATCATCACCAATAAAGTAAAATCTTGGGAATGCTGAGCGTTTTTCCTTAAAAATTAAAAACCAAAAGAAAAAACTTATCTTTTCAAATAACTAAGATATTAAAGCACTTTGCAATTTATTATACAAGGATTAAAAAAAAATACCTCCAAAAATTCATTTAATGATTTCTGACATCTTTGAAGCTGATCAAGTATCGTTAATAGAGAGTTTCTGATTCCTGCATGAGTAGTTAATGTTGTGACTCTATTATCGTTCTTGATGTCAAGCATTATTGATCTGCAGAAGGAAAAAAACTTACTTTCACATCTGTTTTAGTAGTCTTTGGCTGAAAAAGGGATATGGAGGCTTTTCTTTGTCTGCTTAAAACAAACTGTTATACCAGTATAACAGTAATACATTATTATAAATCTAATATACAATCCTTAAAGTTAATAATAATCCATTACCATTTTTAATCTCCTTTATTGCATATTCTCTTATTTCATCAACTCACTAAACAAATATTAAGCCTTACCTCATAGAGATAATGGCCCAGTGACAGATAAAGAGATTAAATAATTTCTCCAAATATTCAAATAAAGTTATGATAAATGCTAAGAAAGAAAAGTACAAAAACTTGTTAAAGTGGTTAATGGGAAAACTCCTAACCTATGACTTATCTGAGAAAGTAACTTAAGCTGAGATTTAAGTAATAAAGAAAAAGGCAATGAGTAGGAGGGAAGCAGTTTTTGGCAAAGACCATGAGAAAGAACTCAGTATTTTAGAGAAATGGGATAGGAGTAGATACTCAGATATGTTTTATCCTTAGAGCAATAGAAAACCATTTTAAAGTTTTACTTAATAAAGGAAACAAGTAATGCAACTATTTTTTTAAGATTACTCTGGCTTCTGTATGAAAAACTTATTGGAGAAAAGAGAACAAGTCAAAAGATTATGCAGTAGTCTGAAAAGTTTAGAATACTTTAGAATAAAACTAAAGAAGTAGAGATATAAAAAATGTAATACAATAAGTAAGTATGTTACAATCAACAAAATTTGCTAACAGTGGACTTGGAAATGGAGAGAGGAGTCAAAGATATCCATTATGCTCCTGCTTTCAGCAGTTAGGTGGTACCATTTATTGGGAAGGAAATGATAGAGAAAATACTTGTGGGAAAAGGATTTGAAATAAAGTTATGAATTTAATTTTGACATGTTGAAGATATTTAATATATCTGGAGATCAGAAAAGAAAAACAGGCTCAATACACAAGTTGAGGAGACCTCAGCAACTAGATGAGAACTGATTCTGAAAGAAGTTCTCTTGCTTTGGCAGATGGATTCTTTACCACTGAGCCACTTCAGAATCCTATACAACATTAGACTTCTCTTGTGGCTGACAGTTAAGGATCTGCCTGCAATACGGGAGACTCAGGTTCGATCCCTGGGTCCTCCCTCCATGGGATTCTCAAGGCAAGAGTACTGGAGTGGGTTGTCATTTCCTTCTCCACGGGATCTTCCCAACTCAGGGACTGAACCCGAGTCTCCTGCATTCCAGGCAGACGCTTTAACCTCTGAGGCATCAGGGAAGCCTATTAATATTATATAGATAATAATATTACCTATACAACATTAGACTTCTCTTGTGGCTGACAGTTAAGGATCTGCCTGCAATACAGGAGACTCAGGTTCGATCCCTGGGTCAGGAAGATCCCCTGGAGAAGGAAATAGCAACCAACTCTAGTATTCTTGCCTAGAGAATTCCATGGACAGAGGAGCCTAGTGAGCTACAGTCCATGGGGTCACAAACAGTCAGACATGACTGAGCAACTACACACACACACACACACAAACACATATAATGTTAATATAGGTAAAGTGGTAAAATAGACACCACATCAAAATTATTCAAGAAGTAAATGACTGGATGAGAGAACATAGTTTCTCAAAAGGAACCAAGAAAAAAAAAAAAAAGTTGAGGACACAGATAATACTAACAATGTAAAAAGTAATTAGCTTGTATTAAGAACCTCACAATATGAATAAAAACTCAGAACCTCACAATATGAATAAAAACTCATCGTATGTGTCCTCTTTTTTATGTAGAGTACTGACCTAAAATCTTCATCCACTCTGTTGAAGCGTGTCTGTTCTTTTGGCAAAGCTCCATGGCCAAAAATGGGCTCCAAATATACCCACTTTCTCTGAATGTGGTTTAAATTCTGCAGATACTCATCTAACTCTGCAAGTTTTCTTTCCCAAATTGACACTTTATCTTCAAACCCTTTATAATAAGGGGAATCCTTTAAGGATTGAAGAAGGCATCTGTTATCTCCAACTTGATTTACTATATCTTTCCAGTCTTTAATCAGCTTGATGGTTCGACTTTGGCTGTCTTCATAATCAACCAATGTAAATACGGCTCCAACTCCCCACAGATCAAGTTCACGTAAAGCTTCTCTGATTGTAACTTCACCTTGTGCCCGACTATTTAAATCCTATTTAAAACAAAATATCCATATTTATTATTTCAACATACAAAATAGGTAGGCTATATCTATTTTATAAGAAGATATGTTTTTACTTGACTTTTCACTGTAAAGCAAAAAACAAAAAGAAAAGGTAAGTGGATATGTTTTAGATGCAATCCAAAGAATTACTGGCTAAAATATGAAGGGATGTCTGGTTCACATAGTCAAAATATATACAAAGCTCTGCCCTATGCTTTTACTTGTAAAAAAAAATTTTAAACATCCATTGCAAACCAAACCACAAAAATATTTAAATTTTGCAGAATTCTGCAGTTTTTTTGGTAACTTAACTGGAAGTTCCAATACATCTAAAATGATTAACAATCATCTAGAGTTACCTCCTATAGCAGTCATGCTTTATAATCTTATGATTACCTACATATGTGCCAGGGTAACCAGCAAAGATGAAAATAGATGTATTAGATAGAAAAATAAAACAACTTAACATCAAAAGTCCTTGTACAGGCAGAACACAAAACAGAAAGTCTACTACTTACAACATAATTGTGCTACTTTTACCTGAGACCTATGCTAAAACTGATCAGCAAATTGGTTCCTTGTTTAGTTCTCTGGACTTTTGTATCCCTGAGCTTCTATTTATAATATACCCTATGATCTTAAGTGTACTTCATGTAAAATACTCGTGTCTGCTGACTTCTATCTTAAAGTAAGACATACATTATTTCAGATTTTTTTCTCTCTCTCAAGGAAGGAGTTTATATTGTTTCGATAGCCCCATCTATAGATTCAGATATACTAATGAAAGAATAAAAGAATAGTGGAACACTGTCACTATTTTTAAGGGAAGAAAGAAATTTAACTTGCTGTTTTAAATAAAATATAAAGCAAAAATATCTGTTAACAAAGGTCAGATCTATGGGATATTTATAAAAATGATTCTTACTTTAAGGTCTAAAGCTTTGGCAACAACTGTATCAGCTACTCTAAGCAGATCACCAAATAGTAATTTTTCTAAACTAGTCCCCCTCGGAAGGCCAAGAAGACGAAAAAGGTCAAGCCAGTGATCTGGAGAAAGATGCTCCCCTCTCACATATTTCAAGACAGGAACGGCAATCTTTAAAAAAAAAAAAAAAAAGATATGCATGTATATATATATTAGCAAAATGCAAATTACTGTTTAATTTTATTACAGTTATATATAAACATTTTAATTACTATATATCTTAATAATCTTGAAATGATTAAAAAGAATTGTATAATACTTTTTATTAAACATTGATATGGATGCATGCAAATTTCACTTTGTAACTTGATATATTTTAAAACATGACCTAAAATACTTCTATTTTTATAAATTTAGAAAATGACCTATATCCTAAATATGCTAAATGGCCCACCTCCTAATTGCTAAGTTTCAAATACTCCACTTTATAATAAATTTCTTACTTTTAACTTATTTCACATTGAAGGAGAAATATTAGTNTAAAACATGACCTAAAATACTTCTATTTTTATAAATTTAGAAAATGACCTATATCCTAAATATGCTAAATGGCCCACCTCCTAATTGCTAAGTTTCAAATACTCCACTTTATAATAAATTTCTTACTTTTAACTTATTTCACATTGAAGGACACATCTTAGTAACTTTTCTGGTTTACTCTATACTTTGTATTTTTTTTTGTGTAATGGAATCATTAAAAATAGATAAACTAAAATTACAGTTTGGGCTTCCCAAGTGACATCACTGCATAATAAAAAGATACATGAACACTGCAAACATCATTTTTAAACAATAGCATAAGTAAAACTATCTTACTTTATATTTGTCAACCTCTGATTGTAATTTCACTGTCATTGCTGAATGTTCTTCAACCTTTCTTAACCTGTCATGCCAATTCATCAAAAATTCCTCAAACAGATAGGTCTTAGTCCTGTAAAACAGTAGAAAAATATCTTAAAGTTTACATCCCCAAAAATACCACAAAACTATCAGAATGTAAATATTATTTATTAATCAAACCGAAAAGTAATCCAGTCCTCATTGGCCATTTCTTGAAATCCTTGCTGAAACTCTTCATAAAGGGCCCAAATTTGTGCACAGCTCTCAATATCCTTAGAGACGCTATATGCCAAAGAGAAGTTGGGCTCTTCTAGGCCAAAATGATGGCAGTCATCACTGTAGAAACAAGAAGTGAAATATCAATAGATTTTTACAAAAGAAAAACTGTTAAATGTCAGTAAGTTAAACTAACAACTTAACTGCATTCCCTGTGGATGTGTTTGTGTGCGTGCATCTGACAGTGGAGGCAGACAGTAGGAGGCTATGGCTACTTACATGAGAATTTTACTTTAACTACTTATCAATGTGCTCCTCTAAATTCATTAATATGCACTGTTTCCAAAGGAGTCAAAGTAAAATTCTTAATATATCAATATATTTTATATATATAATACAGATCATATATAACAAACATTGACAATTACACAAATTTGTGGATAAATCTGAGAATAAATTAAAGAGTATCCATTATAATTCTTCTTGGTTGAAAGAATTAGTTTCTAGAATGCAAGATTGTTGTTGTTTAGTTGCTATGTTGTGTCCAACTCTCGCCAACTCCATGAACTGCAGCCAACCAGGCTTCTCTTTCCATGCTATTTCCCAGGCAAGAATGCCATTTCCTCCTCTANAGATCATATATAACAAATGTTGAGAATTACACAAATTTGTGGATAAATCTGAGAATAAATTAAAGAATATCCATTATAATTCTTCTTGGTTGAAATAATTAGTTTCTAGAATGCAAGATTGTTGTTTAGTTGCTATGTTGTGTCCAACTCTCGCAACTCCAAGAACTGCAGCCAACCAGGCTTCTCTTTCCATGCTATTTCCCAGGCAAGAATGCCATTTCCTCCTCTAGGTGATCTTCTTGACCCAGAGACTGAACTTGCACCTCCAGTATTGACATGCAGATTCTTTACTGCTTGAGCCAACAGAGAATGAAAGATATTCCTCTCCAAGATGGATAGTGACTTTTCTTCACTAAGGGATGTATTGAATGTCTACTGCGTACCCTGATTTTAGTAGGCACCCTGCCTAGTCTCTTTAGGCTTTTGAACACCACTTACTTAAGATACACCCATGCAGGCAAATATCTACCAAAAAGAAATGTGCAATATAATAAATGACATCAATTTAATAAAACTATATCACGCTACAAAAAAAAAAAAAAGATATTCCTCTCCTAATTAGTGCAATGTCAGTTAATAGGCATGGTACTAAAGCCTCCAATCATCTATGAAAGCAATTAATTTATGGATGCATTTGCCTAAATAGACCAAATTTATATCAATTTTTATGAACATTTAATATTTTAATTCCTTTTTATTAGACTATAGTTGCTTTACAATGTTGTTAGTTTTATTGTATAACAAAGCAAATCAGCTACATGAATACAAATGTCTCTGCTTTATTGGATTTCCTTCCCATTGCAGTCACAACAGAGCACTGATGCAGTTTCCTGAGCTGTACGGTAGGTTCACTACGAACAAAGCTAGTGGAGGTGATGGAATTCCAGATGAAGCTATTTCAAATCCTAAAAGATGATGCTGTGAAACTGCTGCACTCAATACGCCAGCAAAGTTGGAAAACTCAGCAGTGGCCACAGGACTAGAAAAGGTCAGTTTTCATTCCAATCCCAAAGAAAGGCAAATGCCAAAGAATGCTCAAACTACCACACAGTTGCACTCTTCTCACATGCTGGCAAAGTAATGCTCAAAATTCTACAAGCCAGGCTTCAACAGTACATGAACCATGAACTTCCAGATGTTCAAGCTGAATTTAGAAAAGGCAGAGGAACCAGAGATCAAATTGCCAACATTCACCAGATCATCGAAAAAGCAAGAGTTCCAGAAAAACACACTACTTCTGCTTTATTGACTATGCCAAAGCCTTTGACTGTGTGGATCACAACCAACTGTGGAAAATTCTTCAAGAGATGGGAATACCAGACCACCTGACCTGCCTCCTGCGAAATCTGTATGCAGGTCAGGGCAACAGTTAGAACTGGACATGGAACAACAATAGACTGGTTCCAAATCACAAAAGGGGTACATCAAGGCTGTATATTGTCTTATTTAACTTACATGTATAGTACATCATGAGAAATGCTGAGCTTAATAAGGCATAAGCTGGAATCAAGATTGCAGGGAGATATATCAATAACCCCATGACACCACCCTTACATCAAAAAGTGAAGAGGAACTAAAAAGCCTCTTGATGAAAGTGAAAGAGGAGAGAGAAAAAGTTGTCTTAAAACTTAACATTCAGAAAACTAAGATCATGTCATCTGGTCCCATCACTTCATGGCAAACAGATGGAGAAACAGTGGAAACAGTGACAGACTTTATTTTGGGGGGGCTCCAAAATCACTACAGATAGTGATTGCAGCCATGAAATTAAAAGACGCTTGCTCCTTGGAAGGAAAGTTATGCCCAACCTAGAAGTGAAAGTGAAGTCGCTCAGTCATGTCTGGACTCTTTGCGACCCCATGGACTGTAGCCCACCAGGCTCTTCTGTCCATGGGATTTTCCAGGCAAGAGTACTAGAGTGGGCTGCCATTTCCTTCTCCAGGAGATCTTCCCGACCCAGGGATTGTATCCGGGTCTCCTGCATTGTAGGTAGATGCTTTATCATCTGAGCCACCAGAGATGACCAAGCTAGACAATACTGTAAAGTAAAATAATAATAATAATAATAAAATTTTTTAAAAAATTAAAAAAAAAAAAAGCAGAGACACGACTTTGCCAGCAAAGGTCCACCTAGTCAAAGCTATGGTTTTTCCAGTAGTCATGTATGGATGTGAGAGTTGGACCATTAATGCTTTTGAACTGTGGTGTTGGAGAAGACTCGAGATTCCTTTGGACTGTAAGGAGATCCAACTAGTCCATCCTAAAGGAGATCACTCCTGAGTATTCACTGAAAGGACTGATGCTGAAGCTGAAACTCCAATACTTTGGCCACCTAATGTGAAGAAATGACTCGTTTGAAAAGACTCTAATGCTGGGAAAGATTGAAGCCGGGAGGAGAAGGGGACGACAGAGGATGAGATGGTTGGATGGTATCACCGACTTGATGGACATGAGTCTGATTAAACTCCAGGAGCTGGTTGGTGATGGACAGGGAGGCCTCGTGTGCTGCAGTCCTTGGGGTCACAAAGAGTCAGACACAACTGAGCAACTGAACTGAACTAACTGACAGTACGTTCTCATTAGGTACCTATTTTATATTTTATAGTATCAGGAGTGTATATATATAAATCCCAGTCTTCCAATTCATCCCAGCCTCCACCCTTTCTCTCCTTGGTGTCCATACATTTGTTCTCTATATCAGTGTCTCTAGTTCTGCTTTGCAAATAAAATCATCTATACCCTTTTCCTCTTGCCTGGAGAATCCCAGGGATGGAGGAGCCTGGTGGGCTGCTGTCTATGGAGTCACAGAGTAAGACANTAACATTCAGAAAACTAAGATCATGTCATCTGGTCCCATCACTTCATGGCAAACAGATGGAGAAACAGTGGAAACAGTGACAGACTTTATTTTGGGGGGGGGCTCCAAAATCACTACAGATAGTGATTGCAGCCATGAAATTAAAAGACGCTTGCTCCTTGGAAGGAAAGTTATGCCCAGCCTAGAAGTGAAAGTGAAGTCACTCGGTCATGTCTGGACTCTTTGCGACCCCATGGACTGTAGCCCACCAGGCCCTTCTGTCCGTGGGATTTTCCAGGCAAGAGTACTGGAGTGGGCTGCCATTTCCTTCTCCAGGAGATCTTCCCGACCCAGGGATTGAATCCGGGTCTCCTGCATTGTAGGTAGATACTTTATCATCTGAGCTACCAGAGATGACCAAGCTAGACAATACTGTAAAGTAAAATAATAATAATAATAATAAAATAAATTTTTTTTTTAATTAAAAAAAAAAAAAGCAGAGACACGACTTTGCCAGCAAAGGTCCACCTAGTCAAAGCTATAGTTTTTCCAATAGTCATGTATGGATGTGAGAGTTGGACCATTAATGCTTTTGAACTGTGGTGTTGGAGAAGACTCTTGAGATTCCTTTGGACTATAAGGAGATCCAACCAGTCCATCCTAAAGGAGATCACTCCTGAGTATTCACTGGAAGGACTGATGCTGAAGCTGAAACTCCAATACTTTGGCCACCTAATGTGAAGAAATGACTCATTTGAAAAGACTCTAATGCTGGGAAAGACTGAAGCCGGGAGGAGAAGGGGACGACAGAGGATGAGATGGCTGGATGGTATCACCGACTTGATGGACATGAGTCTGATTAAGAGCTGGTTGGTGATGGACAGGGAGGCCTCGTGTGCTGCAGTCCTTGGGGTCACAAAGAGTCAGACACAACTGAGCGACTGAACTGAACTGACAGTACGTTATCATTAGGTACCTATTTTATATTTTATAGTATCAGGAGTGTATATATATAAATCCCAGTCTTCCAATTCATCCCAGCCTCCACCCTTTCTCTCCTTGGTGTCCATACATTTGTTCTCTATATCAGTGTCTCTAGTTCTGCTTTGCAAATAAAATCATCTATACCCTTTTCCTCTTGCCTGGAGAATCCCAGGGATGGAGGAGCCTGGTGGGCTGCTGTCTATGGAGTCACAGAGTAAGACACAACTGAAGCAACTTAGCAGCAGCAGCATACCCTTTTACTAGATTCTATGAATATGCATTAATATACAATATTTAATGCAATTAATAAACTTAATATTTTATATTATTATAACATAAAACAATGAATGTTTTTAAGTTTCATCTTTTCACTAGGTTCATTTTCCAGAAGCTCTAAAAGTAATTTTCCATTAATTTTATATATTCCATTTTCAAATACAGTGAGATCATATAAAGCAAGTATATTCCAACTCCTTAATTTGACTTTTAAATAAATTTAATTTTCTATTATTATTTAATTTGTTATTATTACTTCTATTATTTCTATTTCTAGGTCCAACCAGAAGCTTGGTTTTATTTGCTTTTCTCTTTCCTAATATAATTCGACAACTCCTAAGAAAACAGTAGCATGAGCACTTAATACTAGTATTTTTAAACCTGCTGAAGCTTATAAAAATACATTAATATAACAGATACAGGTACATTATTAGCTTACTATATGAGCATAAAACTTTTTTTCCAAAATGAGCACTATCAGTTTTAAAGAATAAACATACAGCAGCTTTTTTCTTATGACTTCAAGATCATCAAATTCAACTTTCTTCTCTTTTATTGACTTTGCACTTTTATCAAGAGTATTTGGCTGGCCTGTTTCAATAACATCATCACCAGGCTTTAGTTGGTCCCAACGAGCTTTAAATTTTTCCAGTTCTTGATAATAAATCTGAAGACGTGATTTGACGTTTCCTTTCATCACTTCAATCTATAAGTCAAGAGTATACATAATTTAACTCAATGTAAATTTCTACTTTATATTCACATTTTTACTTCCAATATTTTTCATTTAAAGGTCAAAAAACATCAATATCAACTTTTCTAAAGATTATTCATTATTCATTTCAAGTACAACAAATTAACTCAAAAATAAATTAGACACTAAATTTACAATAACAAAAGATATACTGCAAACATCAACATTACAAAACCATTCATGTGACTAACAGCATCTGTGATAACTATCAACAAAATGAATTAATATGATGAAAAAAGTTTACTCAGTGACATCCAGTTGTTCTACCTGATTATACAGCTGCTTAATAAAGAAGGGCATCTCCCAGTCTCCCATGCAGCTCACCGGCCAGAACACTAGGTTCTGGTCAGTAGGATATGAGCACAATAGATGTGCACAGCTTCCAGACTGGACTCTTACAGGACACCACACACAGTAGGTAACAAACCATTCATAAGAAAGTCTGATAATACTGTCACATATATTCTTGGTATGGCATAAAGTGAAAGTAAATTCTGTAACACGATCATCACTTATATAAAATATTTTATTACATAGAAGTGCTGAGGGAAATCAATTCCATCAACAATATAAAATTCTTATAAATGTGAGCTATAATGGAATAAAGACAAGAAATTGTAAATGAGGGAAAAAACTGTTCTCATTTTAACAAAGAAAGCTTCTTACCTGGTCTTTAATCATAAGTTGGTGACTTTCCATCATCAACTCAAATTTATCCCACTTAGCTTTCAGATTACTAATTGTTTCTACACCTCCACCTGCCACAGTCCGTAAAAGTCTGTTTTTATCTTCAGCCTCTTGAAATAAGGGCAAAATCTAAAAGTAAAAAATAGTATGTGAAAAACAACATACTTTATCAAATTTAATAAGATTCCATTTATTTAAAATTGGTTTATGATTTGCTTTTTAAATCAGGATTTTTGCTTTTATAATTTGTTAAGTTTCTAGTATAAAGTTTCTAATATACATTATTACATGCAAACTCAAATAAAGCACTCAAACATCAGTTAAAAAGAATAAAAGTGATAATATGAAACTAAATTAAATCATGATTATAGAAAGACAATACTATATCTATTCAAAGTAACAATTTTATTATACAGGTTCCACTCAAAGAAAATGCTGGAGACTTTTATGGTTTGCAATTAATTATCTTTTTATCTGGCTATTGATTGTGAAATCTGAGAAACATCTTTCACTATTGTGATTATGTAGCAATTACTCACTTAATATGATTGTATCATGATTGGTCAACAAACAGAAAAATTATAGAATTCTATATCACCAAAACTACCATTTAATAGAAAAATCTATAATCACTTTTTACAACCCAGATGCATATCAGAATTATCTTGAAATTTTTTGAAAAATGCAAATGC
>SJYW01002888.1:497959-543115 GCA_006410735.1 Raphicerus campestris | reverse complement strand
TCTTTTTTTATTTTTTATTTTTTCTTTATTCTATTTTACAATACTGTATTGGTTTTGCCATTCATTGACATAGGTGTATACGATCTCCCAATGCCGAAGCCCCCTCCCACCTCCCATCCCACACCATCTCCCCGGATCATCCCATACACCAGCCCCAAGCATCCTGCATCCTGCATTGAACATAGACTGGAGCTTCATTTCTTATATGATGGTATACATGTTTCGGTTTCACTTTTTCTATTTCATATTCAGTGCTACCATTTCATTTAGTTTATGTTTTCCAATTTTTGTTGCAACAAGCAACAAAAGTTTACTGTATAGCACAGGGACCTACAATATTACAATATCTTGTAATAACTTATAATGGAAAATAATCTGAAAAATAATATATGCATATAAATGAATCATCTTGCTGTGTACCTGAAACATTGTAAGTACTATACTTCAATAATATATATATATATCAAGAAAAAAATAAAAGAAAGAGAAAGAAAGGAAAAACTGAAGAATCGGAGTCAAGCTCCTGTATTTAGCTTCTGCCTGAAATGCCCTGAGTTGTATATAATGAGCAGTCCATTAAACAATCCAGGTGTAGGTCAATAAGTACTAAACTGCTCAAATTCCTTCTAGATCTTTTAAAGCACCATAAAATAATAGTGTCCTGTAATTTATAACTGTACTTTTGCTACTCATCAAAGCAGGAAAATCCATTGAAAGATATTTAAAAATCATTATGCTTACATAACAGACAACAACAACACAAAATCAAATTTATCTCAATGGTCAGTTTGCAATTCTGAGAAACAGAGAAACAATTAACCAAGAACCCATGTTGTACTAGCAACATCAGTGAGAGAGAAGACAGAAAGTGAAAGTTACATCTGACTCTTTGGGACTCCATGGACTCTACAGTCCATGGAATTCTCCAGGCCAGCTGGAGTGGGTAGCCTTTCCCTCCCACAGGGGATCTTCCCAATCCAGGAATTGAACCGGAGTCTCTTGCATTGCAGGCAGATTCTTTATCAACTGAGCTATCAGTGAAGCCGTAAAGAGAAAACAGAGTAGGATTCTCATTTCCATTGTGAAAAGAACTTAAGCCTGTGAAGACATTACAAGTTTCCAAGTTTGTGTCGTGCATGTAAGCGAGCCAAGTTGCTTCAGTCATGTCCAGCTTTTTGCGACCCCATGGACTGTAGCCTACCACGTTGCTCTGTCCATGGGATTCTCCAGGCAAGAATACTGGAGTGGGTTGCCACTTCATACTCCAGGGGATATTCCTGATCCAGGGATCAAATCCATATCTGTTCTTAACCATTAGTGCCACCTGTAAGCCCGTTTCCAAGTCTATCTGCATGCAAAGCTACTTATCCACACACCAACAGAGATATATACCAAAACACGATTCTGTAACATCTTGCCGTTGAAAACTCAGCAGTGACTTCTCAGTGTCCATAGAATCGTGTGGCTCACATGACCTGGATTCTGCTTAGCTCTTTATTCTGTCTCATGCCACACCCTGCCTCACGTGTAGTTCCCAATATACATCTATTTCCCTTAGTTTTTGTGATGATATGCTTCATGTCTTTCACTCCACGTCATTATCAATCTCCTTTGCTGCCTCCATCTATACTTGAACTCTAAATTTTGAAATGCTCAAACCTGATTCTATATACTCTACAGTTTGTCAATCAGATGAGCTAGTTCAATTCCGTGGCTTTAAACATCATGAATATTAAAATCATTTCCAAATGTATATCTCTAATCTTCACCTTTACTCTAAATTCCAAATTCTTCATTCTACATGACATGTCAATCCCTGCTACCTCCAATCCCCCAACAACTCCTCTCTAGTCACCTTCATCTCAGCAAATGGTACCATTAGCTTCCTAGCTGCTGAAGCCAAAAATCTAAGAGATATGTTTATTTCTTTTCCTCTAATCCCCTCTCTACTTCTAACACATCAGAAGACCATGGTATAAGATTGGATCATCCTTTGTATACCAACTGAAGTATCCTACTAACTCTCTGCTACTATTGTCTCCCTTCAATCCATTCTCCAGGAAGCAGCCAGAGTAATCACTTCAAAATGCAATCCACATTTATCTTCTCATTGCTTAAATCCCTCTAAAATTTTTCTACTACTCTCAGAAAAGAAATCAAACTCCCTAGGATTGTCCGAAAGTCCTTTCATAATCTGGCCCTTGTCTACCTCTCTAATTTCACTCAAACCACTTTTTCCTTGAATAATATGGCTTTCTTGATAACTAAGTTTCTAGAGAATATTTACACCTATCTCACTTCCTTAAGTATATCAAGGTCCTCTACCTTAAGATCTTTGCATCCACTGTTCCATCTGCTCTCTAAATCTCAGAACGGTTGCCTCCTTACCCTGCAGGTCCCAGTGCATACAGACATCATCTGTCTGATACGGTCTCCAGGATCACCACCCCGAGAAACATCACACAGTTGGGCACACTTATCCTCTTACTAATCTAGCTCCACATGCTCCTTTCTTTCTCTCCGTCTCCATCTCTCACACACACACACACAAAACACACACTTACACACGAATGCAGATTTCAGTAACACAGAGCTACCATACTTGCAACCACAGTGCCTAGCACAATGCCTGTGATCTGTAGTCTGTCCAACTCTTGGCGACCCCATGGACTGCAGCACGCCAGGCCTCCCTGTCCATCGCCAACTCCCAGAGCTTGCTCAGACTGTGTCCATCAAGCTGGTGATGCCATCCAACTATCTCATCCTCTGTCATCCCCTTCTCCTCCTGCCTTCAATCTACAATAAGTATTTGTCAAATAAATGCCTCCGTGATTTAGCTAACTGACACAGTTCATTATGCTATTCTTTCTTTAGTTACTTCCTTCTACTAGACAAGTACACTGTTTTATTTGCCTTTAAACCCTCTTTATACCTTTTAAGCCTACCATATAAAAGTTTATAATTCATTCTACTATGAAAGTATATTATTTCTCTCACCTCTAATCTATCTTGTAATTTTCAACCTATCACATAAGAGGAATACATAAAAGTCTGTATCTATTTTGAATTATTTCTCCTCTTTCCTCCAAAGATAACTAAATCACCTATAACATGTTCTATAAATTTTGGCTTGTTTAGACTAGGTTCTAGCCTTCCAGATACTGTTTTTATGAACCTTTAACCACCTTTTTATCTTTGTCTCAAATTAAGAGCTTTTCCATATCGCGCACACGTGTGTGTGTGTGTGTGTGTGTGTGTGTGTGTACTCCTAATTCAGCACTAACTTCATATTTAAGCATCATAAAAGTACAACCTTGGAAGTAACAACATGAACTATTTAAGTTTAGTCTTATTCTAATAAGCCACATCATAAAAGGTCACAAATACTTCTGAAAACAATATATATTGTGGTTACTGTTTCATTACAACAACATAACATCAAGAGTCCAATCATAAGCAGACTAATTTTATAGAGTTCCTTATAATATTGTAATTATATGATATTTGCAGTCACATAATATTACATGATTTAATCATTCCAGTACAATTAAAAACAAATAAATTACTTTGTGATTCTTACCTCTGGCTTCTGTTCTTGTAGCTTACTATATTGTAAATTTGCATTACCTATCTCTTCCACAGACTGGGGCATAATTGTTAAGACTTCCATAGCCTCAGTAACAAATGTGTCAATTTCATGTAAATGAGCTGAAAAGGAAACACTGAAATATAAGAAATATTACTATCATCAAAAAATTCAATTACATAATTTCTAAACCAAGTAATGTTAGAAGTAATCACTATATGAAATACAGTAAATCCTAAGTTGTCATTTGCTTTCATAAAGAAAAATTCAAAGTACAGAATAAGCAAAAAGAATTCTTCTCATGAAATTGTAATTGTTTTATATCACATTTAAAAATTTTTAGAAGTATTAAAAATTTTTTAGAAGAAAATGTATTTACTCACTTTTACTGTAAGTTGGCATCTTTTTCAGTCTTTTAAATAATATGCTAGAACATATTTCAGTTTAAATGAAAAAAGAAACACTGATATTTTGGAAAATAGTACAGGCATTCCTTATTTTATTGTGCTTCACTTTACTGTGCTTTGTAGATATTGCATTTTTTACGAATTGAAGGTCTGTGGCCACCCTGCATGGAGCAAGTTTATCAGTGCCATTTTTCCAACAGCATTTGCTTGCTTCATGTCTCCGTATCACATCTTGGTAATTCTCCCAATATTTCAAACTTTTTCATATTGTTACATTTGCTATGGTAANGTGTGTGTGTGTGTGTGTGTGTGTGTGTGTACTCCTAATTCAGCACTAACTTCATATTTAAGCATCATAAAAGTACAACCTTGGAAGTAACAACATGAACTATTTAAGTTTAGTCTTATTCTAATAAGCCACATCATAAAAGGTCACAAATACTTCTGAAAACAATATATATTGTGGTTACTGTTTCATTACAACAACATAACATCAAGAGTCCAATCATAAGCAGACTAATTTTATAGAGTTCCTTATAATATTGTAATTATATGATATTTGCAGTCACATAATATTACATGATTTAATCATTCCAGTACAATTAAAAACAAATAAATTACTTTGTGATTCTTACCTCTGGCTTCTGTTCTTGTAGCTTACTATATTGTAAATTTGCATTACCTATCTCTTCCACAGACTGGGGCATAATTGTTAAGACTTCCATAGCCTCAGTAACAAATGTGTCAATTTCCTGTAAATGAGCTGAAAAGGAAACACTGAAATATAAGAAATATTACTATCATCAAAAAATTCAATTACATAATTTCTAAACCAAGTAATGTTAGAAGTAATCACTATATGAAATACAGTAAATCCTAAGTTGTCATTTGCTTTCATAAAGAAAAATTCAAAGTACAGAATAAGCAAAAAGAATTCTTCTCATGAAATTGTAATTGTTTTATATCACATTTAAAAATTTTTAGAAGTATTAAAAATTTTTTAGAAAAAAATGTATTTACTCACTTTTACTGTAAGTTGGCATCTTTTTCAGTCTTTTAAATAATATGCTAGAACATATTTCAGTTTAAATGAAAAAAGAAACACTGATATTTTGGAAAATAGTACAGGCATTCCTTATTTTATTGTGCTTCACTTTACTGTGCTTTGTAGATACTGCATTTTTTACGAATTGAAGGTCTGTGGCCACCCTGCATGGAGCAAGTTTATCAGTGCCATTTTTCCAACAGCATTTGCTTGCTTCATGTCTCCGTATCACATCTTGGTAATTCTCCCAATATTTCAAACTTTTTCATATTGTTACATTTGCTATGGTAATCTTTAATCAGTGATCACTGATGTTACTATTAATTGTTTTAGAGTACCATGAAACACTCACAATAAGACAGCGAACTTAATTGATAAGTGTTGTATATATTCTGACTGTTCCACCTCTCTAATTCCCTCAGACACAAAAATATTAAAATTGGGTCAATTAATGGCCTCTTAAGTGTTCAAGTTAAAGAGTGACACATCGCTCACTTTAAATCAAAAGCTAGAAATGATTAAGGTTAGTGAGGAAGGCATATCTAACGATGAGATAGGCCAAAAACTAGGTCTCTTGCACCATTCATTTAGCCAAGGAAAAGATCTTAAGGGAAATTAAATGTACTACTCCAGTGCCTACACAAATGATAACAACGTGAAACAACATTATTGTTGATCCAAAGAAAGTGCTAGTGATGTGGGCAGAAGACGAAACCAACCATAAGCCCCTTCTGCCAAAGCCTGATTCACAGCACGGCCCATCCCTCTTCAGCTCTATAAAGGCTAAGAGGCGAGGAAGCTGCAGAGAAAAAGCTTAAGCCAACACAGGTTGCTTCATGAGATTAAAGAAAGAAGCCACATCCGTAATGTGAAAAGTGCAAGATGAAGCAGCAAGCACTGAGGGAGGAGCTGCAGCAAGGCACCCAGATAATCTAGCTAAGATGGTCAATGAAGGCCACTCCACGGAACAGCAGACCCGGAAGGCAGATGAAGCAGCCTTCGATTAGAAGATATCACCAAGGACTTTCACGGCTAGAGAGAAGTCAGTGCCTGTATCCAAAGCTTCAAAAGACAAGCTGACTCTCTTGTTAGAGGTTAATGCAGATAAGTTGACACCAATGCTCATTTACCATTCCAAAACTCCTAGTACCCTTCAGAATTATGTTGAATCTATTCTGCCTGTGCTGTTGAAATAGAACAACAAAGGCTGATGGAAACACACACACACACACACACACACACACAAAGCCTGACAACAGCACATCTGTTTACAACATAATTTACTGAATATTTTAATCCCATTGCTAAGACTTACTACTCAGAAAAGAAAAGATTCTTTTCAAAATACACCTGCTCACTGACAATGCACCTGGTCACCCACAAGCTCTGATGGAGATGTACAATAAGATTCATGTTGTTTTCATGCCCGCTGACACAACATCCATTCTGTAGCCCATGGATCAATAAGTAATTTCAACATTCAAGTCTTATTATTTAAGAAATACATTTCATAAGGCTATAGCTGCCACAGACACTGATTCCTCTGATGGGTCTGAGAAAAGTTAATTGGAAATCTTCTGAAAAGGATTCACCATTCTAGATGCCATTAAAAACATTCATGATTCACGGGAGGAGGTCAAAACATCAATGTTACCAGGAGTTTGGAAGAGGCTGATTACAGTCTTCCTGGATGATTCTGAGAGATTCAAGCCTTCAGTGGCAAAAGTAACTAAAGATGTGGTTAAAAAAAATAGCAAGAGACCTAGAACTGGAGGTGAAGCCTGAAGATGTGAATGAATTGCTGCAATCTCATGATAAAACTTTCACAAATGAGGAGTTGCTTCTAATGGATGAGCAGAGAAGTGGTTACTTGTAATTTTGAGACTTTAGTCCTGCTGAAGATGCTATGAAGATTGCAAAAATGACAACAGAGGACTTGGAATACTATATAAACTTAGTCAATGAAGCAGTAGAGGGTTTGAGGAGACTGACATCAATTCTGAAAGAAGTACTAAAATGGGTAAAATGCTATCAAACAGCACTGAAAGCTAAAGAGAAACTGTGCATGGAAGGAAGAGTCAATCAATGCAGCACACTTGACAGTGTTATTTTAAACAACTGCCATGGCCACTTCAACCTTCAGTAACCACTTCGACCTTCAGTAACACTACCCTGATCAGTCATCAGCCATCAACATCCAGGTAAGACTCTCCACCAGCAAAAAGATCATGACACTGAAGACTCACATGATGGCTAGCATTTTTAGCAATGAAGCATTTTTCAGCTAAGGCATGTATATTGTTTATTTACACACAATGCTTACAGTACAGTTAACAGACTACAGTATATGTAAACAAAGCTTTTATGCACTGGAAAACCAAAAAATTCACGTGACTCTATCACAATAATCTCTTTACTGCAGTGGTCTGGAAATAAACCTGGAATATTTCTGAGGCATGCCTGGAGTCCTTTGAAAAGGTAAGGACAAATACATTATACCAGAATTACCCCTTTCTCAGTGAAATATGCAACAAACTGATACTAGCTCACACTGCAAATAATAAAGTCTTCCATTTTTAGACCTCATGGAGTTTCCTACTTTACTAAAATTATCATCTTAAGCTGATTTTTATTTCATACTTTTCTCTAGATTATTTTTTATTTTCATCATCATTGAGACTCATAGTCATAACTAAAAACAATTAACAAGTGTATTTACCCTGGATGGACTTCTTCAAAGAAAGAACAAGCAAGTCAAACAACTTCTGGATGAAATCATCAATCACAGTCTTCACAGGGTTACAATTAATATTTAAGCAATCTACCTTGACAGCACTGAAAAATGCCAAAGGACATATTTTGACATGAAAAAGACTAAGTGGAGGAAAAGAGTGTCATTATGATCTTGTGTAATACACCCAAAATTATCATTGTGATTCTTAAGCCCATTTAGATTTTATTTAACAAAAATGCCTTACACACACTCATACATAATAGCTTTTCATTAAACAATGGTTCTGTTATAATACTACAGTTTTTAATAATCCAATGTATCATTTTTTTAAAGTAGCACATTATAAAATACTAAAGTATCAACATGAATATATTCAAATTTTTAAATGTTTTACTTGTCACAGTATGTAACATACTTATTTAAAGATTTATAAAATAAATTACTGTCCACAAACGATAGGAGAATAAAACAAATACAGAAAGTGAAGATAGATTATGAATACACTAAAGCAATAAAACCATTTTAGACCTAATTCACAAAAATGGAATAAATTATTAATTCAGATATTCAATCATGTGGGCAGAGAACCCTTAGTACTGTTGGTCAGAGTATAAAATCATACAATCTTTTGCAAAGGGAAATTTAGCAATACTTAACAAATAGTTTTAAAACAGGTATATTCTTTTATCTTAGTAACTTAATTTTTTGAATTTATCCTAAGATTTTCAGACTCTGAGATTTACCTACAGGTATCTTGTCAGGTATTAATTATAATAGTCAAAAATTAGAAATAAGCTAAATACAGGAATGGCTAAATAAGTTATTATATATCCATATAATTTAAATTTATATTTTTGAGGACAGGTAATAACATAGCAAAATAATAATGATTAGTGTTAAATAAAAATAACAGGTTATAGTATGATCCAAATTTTGTAAACAGATATATGAATATGTCTAAAACATCAAACACTAATAGCAACTGTCATCGTGTTTTTTATATTTTAAAAAATTTATAAAACTAATAACTATTTTAATAATCAGAAAAATGCATATATTTTTAAGAACACTAATTCTTTGCATGGTACTATGAATGCAAATTATAACATTAACAAATATTATCAGAAGTTGAACCAGACTCATTCATCTAAGTAAAACCTCGTATTTATCTTAAATTATATAAAGTTTAAAAATATCTGGAGACTGAGGAAAGTTATTTAGAAAGGCCCTTTTTAAAACACAGAACCAAGTGATATTCTTAGAAAGCAAGTTGTAAGTGTTAAGTACAATTTCATTATAAAAGTACAATTTTCTCCTACAAAGTTTTACTTATTTATTTCAGTCACCCATTAACTGGAGAGGTTTAAATGCCAATTCTTAACCATCACACATAAAGGCAATTTGTCTTATATTAATATATGAAGGTATATGATTTTTGAAATTCTGACAAAATTTCAAAATTTCTAATATTTCAAGTATTTCTATTTGATATAAGAAAATCTTGGTTAACCTGAAAAAATTATACCATATTTTTACTAATGAATTAACACATAAAATAATATGATTATACCAGAGTAGTACTCACTGAATCTTGTGGACAAGACTAATGTTCACCTTTTCAATTGAAAATATTAATAACATGCAAATGAGGTTTCATTTAGCCATAGATAGAATGGGATAAACATAGATAGCCTACCCAGAAAGTATGTCCTTACTAGCATATCTGAAATACATCATTAGAATATGGCTTATCTAATCTTATAGCATATTTCCCAAAAATACCCATAATATAAATATTAGTGTGTTTATGTATGTGTCCACTCACTTAGATGAATACATGTTAATTTACCAGCAAGAAAGAGAAAAGATGAAATATGGCATGGAGGACAGGCATCCTTTTTGTTTTGTTTAGCTTTGGCAGGGATGAATAAACAGGAGAGCTGTCTATAGAAAGGAACAAACAGTAGTAGCGATCTTCAACAGTCAGGTGACAGCATACTAGATGGGCAAGAAAGCACTCAAAGAGAGTATCCAAAGAGAAGAGAAACATCACAATAGCATTATCTTTTCCTTATTCAACTAACATCACTGACACTATCATTACCCCAGTCATCCAAACTCAAGCCTTCAAGTCATTTGTCTCTTCTCTATTCCTCATCCCTTATCTGCCTTCGAAAATAAGACATCTTGGGGTGTCCCTGGTGGTTAAGAATCTTGGGGCTTCACAGAGGTTAAGAATCTGCCTTGCAATGAAGAGACATGGGTTCGATCCCCAGTCCAGGAACTAAGATGCCACAGGTGGCAGAGTAATTAAGATTCTATGCTTCTATGAAGATCCTGCATGCTGCAACTAAGACCACACTGTCAAATAAAAGATAAGACCTCTTGTGAGAGTCGCTCAGTCGTGTCCGACTCTGTGACCCCATGGCCTATACAGTCAAGGGAATTCCCCAAGCCAAAACAGTGGAGTGGGTAGCTGTTCCCTCCTCCAGGAAGACCTCTTAACACCTCAGAATATTTCCTCCTCCTTATTTGGAATAGCAACTAAATTCAATTAGTTAGTTCTAGTCTTCAGGATGAAGATAGGCCAACCTCGCTTCCTCCAGGACCTCTTGATTCCACCACACAACTCATTATTACCAGACTAACACTCCTAATGTATAGCTTTGGTACTGACACACTTCTCTTTAGAAAGCTTCAACAAGTAATTGCTCTAACATAAATAAAATCCAAATCACCTGTTTTACAATGTAAGACTCTCGCAAATCTGTTCTTTATCTTCTACTTTCCAGAAATATTTCTTCTAGTCCCTAGCAAAAACTTAACTCTAATCAAACTGGGTTTCCCTGGTAGTTTAGCTGGTAAAGAATCTGCCTGCAATGCAGGATACCTGGGTTTGATCCCTGAGTTGGGAAGATCCCCTGGAGGACACGGCAACCCACTCCAGTATTCTTGCCTGGAGAATCTCCATGGACAGAGGAACCTGGTGGGCTACAGTCCATGGGGACTCAAAGAGTAGGACACGACTGAGCGACTAACTTTCTTTCACTTTTCATCTAGTATTAATAATAACAATTAATAACAACTAGCACTGAGAATTTACCTTCTAATTTATATGCAAATTACTCACTTAATCTTCAAAACACTGTGAGATAAATAATATAGCTGTAACTATTTTAAAGTTGAGGGAACGGAGGTTAACAGGGTCTAAGTAACTGTCAAAGTCATGCAGCTAGTAAGAACCATCTAACTCCAGAGGCCACTCACTCTCTCAATCCCTACATGTACTTGACTTTATCATCAAATACACTTGTCTTATTGTACTACTGGAAAGCAAACGATTTCATCTCAGGATTCTGTCATCTTTCTACTTTCATAGGATAAAGTTTCGCATACTGAAAATGATTAGCATATATTTATTGAAAGAATAAACAAATGAATTAATAAAAGTGTTATTACCCTTTAAAGGTAATATATGTACAATTCAACAAGGCCCTTTCTTTCTAGAGCTTATTGCATTGAGTGGTCCCACTGATATGAATTTCAGAGAGTAAGGAGGATATTCTGGGTTATGAAATGCCCTTGAGAGGGTTTTCTCCACATTTAGGGCACTACCTAGATGCAGCACTATTTTGTGTGAAGGCAGAGCCATACAAAATTAAGGTCAAATATCCCCCAATGAAATTAAAAGACGCATACTCCTTGGAAGAAAAGTTATGACCAACCTAGATAGCATATTGAAAAGCAGAGACATTACTTTGTCGACTAAGGTCCGTCTAGTCAAGGCTATGGTTTTTCCTGTAGTCATGTATGGATGTGAGAGTTGGACTGTGAAGAAGGCTGAGCACCGAAGAATTGATGCTTTTGAACTGTGGTGTTGGAGTAGACTCTTGAGAGTCCCTTGGACTGCAAGGAGATCCAACTAGTCCATTCTGAAGATCAGCCCTGGGATTTCTTTGGAAGGAATGATGTTAAAGCTGAAACTGCAATACTTTGGCCACCTCATGCGAAGAGTTGACTCATTGGAAAAGACTCTGATGCTGGGAGGGGTTGGGGGCAGGAGGAGAAGGGGATGACAGAGGATGAGATGGCTGNACTCTGAATGCAAATTATAACATTAACAAATATTATCAGAAGTTGAACCAGACTCATTCATCTAAGTAAAACCTCGTATTTATCTTAAATTATATAAAGTTTAAAAATATCTGGAGACTGAGGAAAGTTATTTAGAAAGGCCCTTTTTAAAACACAGAACCAAGTGATATTCTTAGAAAGCAAGTTGTAAGTGTTAAGTACAATTTCATTATAAAAGTACAATTTTCTCCTACAAAGTTTTACTTATTTATTTCAGTCACCCATTAACTGGAGAGGTTTAAATGCCAATTCTTAACCATCACACATAAAGGCAATTTGTCTTATATTAATATATGAAGGTATATGATTTTTGAAATTCTGACAAAATTTCAAAATTTCTAATATTTCAAGTATTTCTATTTGATATAAGAAAATCTTGGTTAACCTGAAAAAATTATACCATATTTTTACTAATGAATTAACACATAAAATAATATGATTATACCAGAGTAGTACTCACTGAATCTTGTGGACAAGACTAATGTTCACCTTTTCAATTGAAAATATTAATAACATGCAAATGAGGTTTCATTTAGCCATAGATAGAATGGGATAAACATAGATAGCCTACCCAGAAAGTATGTCCTTACTAGCATATCTGAAATACATCATTAGAATATGGCTTATCTAATCTTATAGCATATTTCCCAAAAATACCCATAATATAAATATTAGTGTGTTTATGTATGTGTCCACTCACTTAGATGAATACATGTTAATTTACCAGCAAGAAAGAGAAAAGATGAAATATGGCATGGAGGACAGGCATCCTTTTTGTTTTGTTTAGCTTTGGCAGGGATGAATAAACAGGAGAGCTGTCTATAGAAAGGAACAAACAGTAGTAGCGATCTTCAACAGTCAGGTGACAGCATACTAGATGGGCAAGAAAGCACTCAAAGAGAGTATCCAAAGAGAAGAGAAACATCACAATAGCATTATCTTTTCCTTATTCAACTAACATCACTGACACTATCATTACCCCAGTCATCCAAACTCAAGCCTTCAAGTCATTTGTCTCTTCTCTATTCCTCATCCCTTATCTGCCTTCGAAAATAAGACATCTTGGGGTGTCCCTGGTGGTTAAGAATCTTGGGGCTTCACAGAGGTTAAGAATCTGCCTTGCAATGAAGAGACATGGGTTCGATCCCCAGTCCAGGAACTAAGATGCCACAGGTGGCAGAGTAATTAAGATTCTATGCTTCTATGAAGATCCTGCATGCTGCAACTAAGACCACACTGTCAAATAAAAGATAAGACCTCTTGTGAGAGTCGCTCAGTCGTGTCCGACTCTGTGACCCCATGGACTATACAGTCAAGGGAATTCCCCAAGCCAAAACAGTGGAGTGGGTAGCTGTTCCCTCCTCCAGGAAGACCTCTTAACACCTCAGAATATTTCCTCCTCCTTATTTGGAATAGCAACTAAATTCAATTAGTTAGTTCTAGTCTTCAGGATGAAGATAGGCCAACCTCGCTTCCTCCAGGACCTCTTGATTCCACCACACAACTCATTATTACCAGACTAACACTCCTAATGTATAGCTTTGGTACTGACACACTTCTCTTTAGAAAGCTTCAACAAGTAATTGCTCTAACATAAATAAAATCCAAATCACCTGTTTTACAATGTAAGACTCTCGCAAATCTGTTCTTTATCTTCTACTTTCCAGAAATATTTCTTCTAGTCCCTAGCAAAAACTTAACTCTAATCAAACTGGGTTTCCCTGGTAGTTTAGATGGTAAAGAATCTGCCTGCAATGCAGGATACCTGGGTTTGATCCCTGAGTTGGGAAGATCCCCTGGAGGACACGGCAACCCACTCCAGTATTCTTGCCTGGAGAATCTCCATGGACAGAGGAACCTGGTGGGCTACAGTCCATGGGGACTCAAAGAGTAGGACACGACTGAGCGACTAACTTTCTTTCACTTTTCATCTAGTATTAATAATAACAATTAATAACAACTAGCACTGAGAATTTACCTTCTAATTTATATGCAAATTACTCACTTAATCTTCAAAACACTGTGAGATAAATAATATAGCTGTAACTATTTTAAAGTTGAGGGAACGGAGGTTAACAGGGTCTAAGTAACTGTCAAAGTCATGCAGCTAGTAAGAACCATCTAACTCCAGAGGCCACTCACTCTCTCAATCCCTACATGTACTTGACTTTATCATCAAATACACTTGTCTTATTGTACTACTGGAAAGCAAACGATTTCATCTCAGGATTCTGTCATCTTTCTACTTTCATAGGATAAAGTTTCGCATACTGAAAATGATTAGCATATATTTATTGAAAGAATAAACAAATGAATTAATAAAAGTGTTATTACCCTTTAAAGGTAATATATGTACAATTCAACAAGGCCCTTTCTTTCTAGAGCTTATTGCATTGAGTGGTCCCACTGATATGAATTTCAGAGAGTAAGGAGGATATTCTGGGTTATGAAATGCCCTTGAGAGGGTTTTCTCCACATTTAGGGCACTACCTAGATGCAGCACTATTTTGTGTGAAGGCAGAGCCATACAAAATTAAGGTCAAATATCCCCCAATGAAATTAAAAGACGCATACTCCTTGGAAGAAAAGTTATGACCAACCTAGATAGCATATTGAAAAGCAGAGACATTACTTTGTCGACTAAGGTCCGTCTAGTCAAGGCTATGGTTTTTCCTGTAGTCATGTATGGATGTGAGAGTTGGACTGTGAAGAAGGCTGAGCACCGAAGAATTGATGCTTTTGAACTGTGGTGTTGGAGTAGACTCTTGAGAGTCCCTTGGACTGCAAGGAGATCCAACTAGTCCATTCTGAAGATCAGCCCTGGGATTTCTTTGGAAGGAATGATGTTAAAGCTGAAACTGCAATACTTTGGCCACCTCATGCGAAGAGTTGACTCATTGGAAAAGACTCTGATGCTGGGAGGGGTTGGGGGCAGGAGGAGAAGGGGATGACAGAGGATGAGATGGCTGAATGGCATCACTGACTCGATAGACATGAGTCTGAGTGAACTCCAGGAGTTGGTGATGGACAGGTCGCAAAGAGTCGGACATGACTGAGCGACTGAACTGAACTGAACTGATGCTCCCACTAGTAGTAGCTTCTCACAGTTCTTAGACTGTGCCCGGGCACATCCAATGTTAGATCTGAGAGAAGCCTCTTCCCCAATCTATTCTATCCAACTAGGTCTCAGCCAGCAGAACCTCTAGAAGAAGCTCTCTTAGTCTCAGCAATGCTCTGCTCAGATGACTCTCAAGCATTACAGCTGAGCTCTGGAGAAGGTAAGACAATGACTTGTCTTCAGTACCACTAAGTGAAGAGTACCCATCTATATCCATGGTAAAAACTGCTACTATGTTAAATATTACTTTAACTTCTTTAACTTCTGTATTATACCTTGGAAGCCGTTCTACTTCTTTCCCTTTTATTTTCAGTGCTTTAAAATTTTTCTCCCAATCATGTACTGTAGAAAGATGCTTTTCCACTAGAGCTTCCATATCAACTTGCCCAATTACAATCCACTCCTATTTAAAAGAAAAACATATTTTAAAAATTAGAACTAATAAATGAACATTTAAAAGATTAGAGTCCATATATTAAGCACAATAAAAAGAGACAAAAGAGAAGTTTCAGGTAAATTTCAACTTAAGTTATATACATATAATCATTACCATAAAGCCTAAAAAATGAACAGGGAAGATATATATATATAAAAGTACAGTAATCATAAAATTTTTTGAAGAGATTGCAAAAAAACTTTTCTTTACATTCTCAAGTTTGATGTATACAAAGACAAAACCACTTCTACCAAGCCAAGAGCTCCTATAGGTTACAAATCTGACATTGTCCGATTCAATTAATTCTAGAAAAATAAAATGCAGAAGAAGCACTGCAGTGGCAGTTACGAAATTTACTGAATTCTCAGTCACTCCTCAGGATCAATAAAATGAACAATAAATATAATTAGAGTTCATTTCTGAAGAGTTAGTATGATGCACCCATAGCTCAGTTCGTAAAGAATCTGCATGCAATGCAGGAGACCCAGTTTGACTCCTGAGTTGGGAAAGTCATCTGGAGAAGGGATAGGCTACCCACTCCAGTATTCTTAGGCCTCCTCAGTAGCTCAGTTAAAGAATCCGCCTGCAACGTGGGAGACCTGGGTTCGATTTCTGGGTTGGGAAGATCCCCTGGAGAAGGGATCAGCTACCCACTCCAGTACTCTGGCCTGGAGAACTCCATGGACTGTATAGGTTGCAAAGAGTCAAACATATCAAGCAACTTTCACATTCATCTACACAAAAGTAAGAAATTAAATCATGTCAATTTCATTAATGTAGAAGGCTCCCTGCCATGGCATATTCTCAATCCAAAGAATGAAGAAAAGGATACATTTTTCTATATATTTTCCTGAAAGGAACTAAAAATGACACAAGAGAGTCATATCAAATTCCAAGTTGATATATCATTCAAAAGAAGAAAAGAAAGAAAAATTAGTTTCTCAAATCTTCAAATAGTCAAAGAGAAAAAAAATTAAGGGTAACTTTTTTCTCATCTGTAGCATGAATCTAGATTTTAACAGAATCCTCAACTTTGGCCCTCTGGTTTGCATATTTTTATTTTATACCACACAATATCAACTATTGAGCTGTACATTTAATACTAATTAATCAGATGAATATTATAATAGGACAGACAATTTCATGTCCCATACCTTATGCTGATGTAAAACAGCTAACAATCTCCTAAACAGATCTTCTGCTTTGCTGAAAATAGTCAGAAATCCACTTGCATTTCTATCAATCATAATAGAAAAAATAGATTCATCTCCTGGTTCACCCACTCCCTTAAACTGATTAGGAATGCTGATGAATCTCTTCATTTCTCTATAATATTTAGCTCGAATTTCTTCAAAAGGAGGCTTGAACTGCAACCGTCCTTGTCTGAAAGCAAATAAATAACCTTAAAATATAAGTTATTGAAAAATTATAGACTGAAAACTCAATTGGGTTTTAAAAATCTTACTTGTATATTAAATCTATATTTATTTCTGGCAGATTCTCATTAAGCGCTTCTAAGCCCATCTGATACTGATGCTCCAGGGCTTTGTACAGCTGATGATTCCAGTGCTGTTTCCACGCGTGCATGTCACTTGCTTGAAATCCCTAAAGTTATAGTCACATTTTTTTATTTAATAATTAGGTGGTAGAATGGGTTTCCATTTAATGCTTTTATATAACATTTGGTAAATTATAAGCAAAAAATCCCTCATCTTAAATATCTTAAACATATATTAATTGCTACTTGTATATCTAAAGTAAAATATGAAAATCTCTAATCTTTGTGCTCATAAATAGTATACAAAAAGACTAGCAAAATTTTAAAAATCAAGTTACTAGTAAATGAATTTTATATGTGGACTTTATTTTATGATCCTATAAAAACAACAATAATAACAGAAACCATATCTTATAAATTTCTTAGCCCTTTTTCAAAATTCCCATCAAGTACACTCTTCTATTCCCTTCCCACTCCCTAAATATTTTGCACATTAAAAACATGATAAATTTAAAATATGAGAATGCTCAGAATACTTTACATACTTTTTCTGTTTCCATATAACCATAAACATATAAATTCTAATCCTTCAATTTTTATTAGTTTTTTAACGTTTGAACTGAAAAATATATGTAAATGTTTAAAACACCTAACTCATATTCCACCAACATCTCAAGGTAGATTCTGTGCTAACTACTTTTACACAGATCATCTAATATCAAAATATATGTGGAAATGACATTTTACTGAAATATAAGAAAAAAAAATTCTGAAACAGAGTTATATCAGTAATTTGACTTCTGCCTACATTTAACTTTGTCACAACAGACGTATCACCTTTTAAAAGAAAATTAATGAATGATAGATATTTAAGCACCAAGTCAGAAAAACTGTTTACAGAGTCTAAAGGGATTTGGCATTCCATAAGACAAACAAAAGCTTGTACTTTTACTTGTAAATGTACTGCTAACTTATGGTCTTTATACATAATTCAGTTAAATTCTAAATTTATTAGAAATTCATTAGCAAAAATTTACAGATAAACTTTATGAACTTTTGATCAATTCATATATTCAAATTCTGAAAATTTCATATTTCAGAGTGTAGCCATAAAGGAAAACACACTTTACCTGCGCTTCTACACTTGCTAAACCAGTTCTCAATTCTTGTAATCCATCTTTCCACCGCTGTTGCTGCCGAAGCAAATCAATGTTCATTAGAACTACCACCTGTCAAAAATTAGAACACAAAAATTTCAATAGAAAAACTTGACAGGCACCACCTTACCCAAATGATCAAAATTAACTCAACCTATAATAACACATATCAATATCTGATCAATGTACTGAGAAAGGCAAAATATCACTTTGGTGGTATTCCTATTAAAACCATATAATCTCAATCTAAAAAATGAGAAGGCATCATATAAAATCAAGTCAACAGACAAAATAATTGATCAGTACTCATCAAAAGTATCAAGGTCATGAAACACAAGGTAAGACTCAGGGAGAAGAGACTACAGAAGCTTAAAATGTAAATACAAGGTGGGATCTGGGATCGGACCCTTGAAAAGAAAAAGGACTTCAATGAAAAAGTTGTAAAATTCAAAACAGTTTATTTCCTAGTTTTGATAAACATACTATGGTTACATGGGCTTCCCTGGTGGCTCAGAGGGTAAAGCGTCTGCCTGCAATACAGGAGACCTGGGTTCGATTCCTGGGTCAGGAAGATCCCCTGGAGAAGTAAATGGCCACTCCAGAAGTAAAAACCCACTCCAGTACCCTTGCCTAGAAAATCCCACAGACGGAGAAGCCTGGTAGGCTAGAGTACATGGGGTCATGAAGAGTCAGATGCAACTGAGCGACTTCACTTTCACTTCACTTATGGTTACGTAAGTTGTTGACAATAGGGGAAGTTGGGTGAAGGACAACTGTGAATTCTTTATTTTCAACTTTAAGTCTCAAATTTGGAGAAGGCACTGGCACCCCACTCCCGTACTCTTGCCTGGAAAATCCCATGGATGGAGGAGCCTGGTAGGCTGCAGTCCATGGGTTCGCTAAGAGTGGGACTCGACTGAGCAACTTCACTTTCACTTTTCACTTTCCTGAATTGGAGAAGGAAATGGCAACCCACTCCAGTGTTGTTGCCTGGAGAATCCCAGGGACGGGGTAGCCTGGTGGGCTGCCGTCTTTGGGGTCGCATAGTTGGACACGACTGAAGCAACTTAGCACCAGCACCATCAAGTCTCAAATTATTCCCAAGTAAGAAGTTATTTAAAAGTATATTCAAATTACTTTTTAAATAATACTATTCATAACTTATTAAATTTTATATATAATATATACCTTTTCACAAAATGTAGTGTGCCATTTTCTCAGCTTCCTATTTTCAGTGGCAAGTCGTTCAGCAGCATTTTGGAGTTTTTGGATGTAGCCTTCTAATTCTTTAGGATTATCCCAAGTAATGTGTGACTTTCCTCCACTTCCTGCTTTTGAATTCTAAGGTAGAACAAATGACAGTGTTCAAATATAGGTTTTTTTTTTGAAAAGATTCAATATTCTACAACATTAGTACAACTGTCCATAACACTAACCTGCAATAAAAAAGCACACAATATTTTTTCCATTTTATAAATGATAAGGCATTCTGGGCAGGATTGAGCAGCTCCATTCCTTCCAAGTTGTCCCTTATAGCTAAAACACCCAGACATAACACATCAAACAAGCATAGGAAGACTAAAAAGATAGAAATAAGGAGGTGGACAGCCTAAAAACATTGGGAATTAAGGAACAACACAGCAGGATTTCCTTAGTGTATCTTATATATCGCAGACAGGATGCTGGAGAAGTCTACAACCTGGAACCACCCCCAGACAGACAGAAAAAGGCTCCAGAAGAAGCCTGTTCCCTCTAGCCACAGGACCAGGAAAACAGTGGCTGAATGATAGAAAACCTCTTTTAGGACACACACCCTATTCCTGGTGGGCTACAGTCCATAGGGTCGCAGAGTCAGACACAACTGAGCGACTAACCACATACACACACTCCCTACTCCAACCCAACAGAGTAGAAACCCAGCCACTTCTGCAGTTTCAGGGGACCAGGAGAGGCTTCTCTTCCATCCCCTGCTAGGTCAGTGACGCCACCTTCACCAGCCTGCAACAGCGCGTGTGCACCAGCCCTCTGCATCCTCCCACCAGGTCCCAGAGCTCAGGCGGGAGCGGGGCAGATGCTCTGCGTGGAGGCAATAAGACACTGCCAACTGGTATCCCGCCTTGGTGGGAAGTCTTCAGTAGGGCAAAAGGGGCACTAGACTTCCACTGCACCCAACTAAAAAGGACGCAGTGCAAAGCCGTGCTCCACTTTTGTCAGGATGGCATCTGCAGGCACAAGCAGAAATTTAATATAACACTCACCCTGTCCTCCAGCTAAACCTCACTGTGTCAGAGAGAAAGTGCCACTTAGAAAGGAATGAAAATAGCAGTAGATTTCTTAGCTGAAACCATGAGGGACAAGAGGAAGTGGGACGATACTTTCAAGTTCAATGCATGAAGCAGGACTCTCAAAGCCAGCACTCTGGGAAAACCCTGAGGGGTGGGGAAGGGAGGAGGTGGACGGGGGGTCAGAGTGGGGTACACATGCACCCGTGGCTGAGTCATGTCGATGTATGGCAAAAATCTCAATATTGTAAAGTAATTATCCTCCAATTANATTCAAATTACTTTTTAAATAATACTATTCATAACTTATTAAATTTTATATATAATATATACCTTTTCACAAAATGTAGTGTGCCATTTTCTCAGCTTCCTATTTTCAGTGGCAAGTCGTTCAGCAGCATTTTGGAGTTTTTGGATGTAGCCTTCTAATTCTTTAGGATTATCCCAAGTAATGTGTGACTTTCCTCCACTTCCTGCTTTTGAATTCTAAGGTAGAACAAATGACAGTGTTCAAATATAGGTTTTTTTTTTTGAAAAGATTCAATATTCTACAACATTAGTACAACTGTCCATAACACTAACCTGCAATAAAAAAGCACACAATATTTTTTCCATTTTATAAATGATAAGGCATTCTGGGCAGGATTGAGCAGCTCCATTCCTTCCAAGTTGTCCCTTATAGCTAAAACACCCAGACATAACACATCAAACAAGCATAGGAAGACTAAAAAGATAGAAATAAGGAGGTGGACAGCCTAAAAACATTGGGAATTAAGGAACAACACAGCAGGATTTCCTTAGTGTATCTTATATATCCCGGACAGGATGCTGGAGAAGTCTACAACCTGGAACCACCCCCAGACAGACAGAAAAAGGCTACAGAAGAAGCCTGTTCCCTCTAGCCACAGGACCAGGAAAACAGTGGCTGAATGATAGAAAACCTCTTTTAGGACACACACCCTATTCCTGGTGGGCTACAGTCCATAGGGTCACAGAGTCAGACACAACTGAGCGACTAACCACATACACACACTCCCTACTCCAACCGAATAGAGTAGAAACCCAGCCACTTCTGCAGTTTCAGGGGACCAGGAGAGGCTTCTCTTCCATCCCCTGCTAGGTCAGTGACGCCACCTTCACCAGCCTGCAACAGCGCGTGTGCACCAGCCCTCTGCATCCTCCCACCAGGTCCCAGAGCTCAGGCGGGAGCGGGGCAGATGCTCTGCGTGGAGGCAATAAGACACTGCCAACTGGTATCCCGCCTTGGTGGGAAGTCTTCAGTAAGGCAAAAGGGGCACTAGACTTCCACTGCACCCAACTAAAAAGGACGCAGTGCAAAGCCGTGCTCCACTTTTGTCAGGATGGCATCTGCAGGCACAAGCAGAAATTTAATATAACACTCACCCTGTCCTCCAGCTAAACCTCACTGTGTCAGAGAGAAAGTGCCACTTAGAAAGGAATGAAAATAGCAGTAGATTTCTTAGCTGAAACCATGAGGGACAAGAGGAAGTGGGACGATACTTTCAAGTTCAATGCATGAAGCAGGACTCTCAAAGCCAGCACTCTGGGAAAACCCTGAGGGGTGGGGAAGGGAGGAGGTGGACGGGGGGTCAGAGGGGGGTACACATGCACCCGTGGCTGAGTCATGTCGATGTATGGCAAAAATCACAATATTGTAAAGTAATTATCCTCCAATTAAAATTAATTAATTAATTAAAAATAATAAATGATAGAATGTGGAAAGGAAATGCCTTAGGATTGTAGGCTCATGGCCTCATTACAAATGACTAAAATTTAATTATGAAAAACATACTGTAATGTACTAATTGTTGATTATACTATAAGGATATATGACTAGATTAGAACAGCAATTCTGGAAAGGTTTATTTTGAAATGTAGCATTTGAATAGTCAATTGGAGGCAGTGTTTGAACATTTGAGTTCTGAGTTCAAGTCCTGCACATTCTGCTTGCTAGCTGCATGAGTAAGCTTGTAATTGAACCTCTTAAAAGCATGGCTTTCATGTATGAAACAGAAATGATGATGAGATGATGAAATTATAACATATACCAAAAAAACCTATAAATGTATGTGTATGCATATCTATGTATGCATGTATATTCATACAAATAAAGGACTACCTAATAACTGAGTTATTTTATACAAATCATTTAGCATAGTATGTACTCCACAAATGTTTGCCATTATTATTCATGTGTACTTAATTCTGATTTATTTTAATATGTTAACTACTTCTTAGTATCTAAATTTTTTTTAAAAAGGTCAAAAAATAGTGCTAAAAGAAAACAACTGTCAGCTGTCAATTTTACCCTTGCTGAAAACATCCTTTAAAAATGAGGTAAAATAAAAACATTCTCATAGGAAAAGTAAGGAATTTGTCACCAGCAAACCTACTCAAGGAATGGCTAAAGAAAGTTTTCTCAAAAGAAGAAAATAATTTTTAAAAAAGCATAGAACTTCAGAAAGGAAAAGAGAATGTTAGGATGCAGAAAATGCAAATAAAAAAATAGACTATCCTTCTTCTCATAAATTTCTTATTGATATTTGATGACTGAAGCAAACCCCATCTGATACAGTGTTCTCTGTGTGTAGAGGATACTAAATAATTAAGACAAAATAAGTGAACGGAGTAGAGACCTAACTACAAGCAAAGTTTCTACATTTCACTTGACCTGGCAAATGGTAAGACAAAGAAAGTCTCTGCCATACAGTGACCTTCAATAAACAGCTGATGAATGGTGAAACTAAACAATTATAACATTCAACAGAATATGCAGTGAATCCATTCAAAAAGTATTTACTGAGCAGTTACACACACTACTTACTGTTGTACTGACAGAGTATAAAAGCAAATGAATTAGAATCCCTAGAGTGAGTGGCAAGGGGAGTACAAGGAACTTTAGTGTTCCTTTTCCTCCCATCTCAGTTTTTGTGCCCTACTGTGTCTCATTTAACATATGCTAAGTATAATTATTTCGCCCTCATGGAAAACAGCCTTGTACTGGCTTGCATAACTCAATGAAGCTACAAGCCATGCTATGCATGGCCACTCAAGACGGATGTATCATACTGAAGAGTTCTGACAAAATGTGGTCCATCTGAGGAAGAAATGGCAAACCACCCCAGTATTCTTGCCAGGAGAAGCCCATGAATATTATGAAACAGTAAAAAGACAGGACACCAGAGATGAGAACACCCAAGTTGGAAGGTGTCCAAACTGCTACTGGGGAAGTGTGGAGGACAACTACTGATAGCTCCAGAAAGAATGAAGAGGCTGGGCCAATGCAGAAATGACACTTAGTTGAGGATGTATCTGGCGGTGAAAATAGAAGTCCAATGCTATAAAGAATAATATTGAACAGGAACCTGGGATGTTAGGCCCACGAGTCAAGGTAAATTAGACATGGTCAAAGGGGAGATGGCAAGACTGAACACTGACATCTTAGGAATCAGTGAAGTAAAATGGACAGGAACAGGCAAATTTAATTCAGATGAAAATTATACCTAATGCTGTGGGTAAGAATGCCTTAGAAGAAATGAAGTAGCCCTCAATAGTTAACAAGAAAGTCTGACACATTATTTGGGTGCAACCTCAAGAAGAAAAGAATGATCTCAGTTCATTTCCAAAGTAAACTATTCAACATCACAATAATCCAAATCTATCTCCCAACCACTGATGCCAAAGAAGCTGAAGTTGACCAATTCTATGAAGAACACCACCTTGTAGAACTAACGACAACAACAAAAATAGATGTCCTTTTCATCAAAGGGGATTGGAAAGCAAAAGCAGGAAATCAAGACATAACTGGAACAATAGGCAAGTTTGGCCTAGAAATACAAAATGAAGCAGAGGAAAGGCTAACAGAGTTGTATCAAGAGAATATGATGGTCACAGCAAACACTTTTGCCAACAACCCAAGAGACGACTCTACACATGGACATCATCAGATGGTAAATATCNCCTAGAAATACAAAATGAAGCAGAGGAAAGGCTAACAGAGTTGTATCAAGAGAATATGATGGTCACAGCAAACACTTTTGCCAACAACCCAAGAGACGACTCTACACATGGACATCATCAGATGGTAAATATCAAAACCAGATTGATTATGTTCTTTACAGTCAAAGATGGAGAATCTCTATACAGTCAGCAAAAACAAGACCTGGAGCTGACTGTGGCTCAAACCATGAATTCCTTATTGCAAAATTCAGGCTTAAATTGAAGAAAGTAGGGGAAACCACTAGGCCATTCAGGTATCAGTTCAGTTCAGTTCAGTTGCTCAGTCATGTCCGACTCTTTGTGACCTCATGAACTGCAGCACACCAGGCCTCCCTGTCCATCACCAACTCCTACAGTTTACCTAAACTCATGTCCATTGAGTTGGTGATGCCATCTAACCATCCCATCCTGTGTCATCCCCTTCTCCTCCCANGTGGAAAATTCTTAAAAAGATGTACCAGACCACCCTACCTATCTCCTAAAAAACCTGTATGTGAGTCAAGAAGCAACAATTAAAACTGAACATGGAACCAGTTCAAAATTGGGAAAGGAGTACAACAAGGCTATATATGGTCACCCTGCTTATTTAACTTACACACTTACTATATCATGTGAAATGCCAGGCTAGAGGAATCATAAGCTCAAGTCAAGATTTCAGGGAGAAATAGCATCAGCCTTAGATAAGCAGATGATATCACTTTAACAGAAAATGAAGAGGAACTAAACAGCCTCTAGATGAGGGTGAATGAGTGAAAAAACTGACTTGAAACTCAGCATTCAAAAAACTTAGATCATGGCATCCAGTCTCATCACTTCATGGCAAATAAAAGGGAAAAAAGTGAAAGCAGTGACAGATTTTCTTGAGCTTCAATATCACTGTGAATGGTGACTGTAGCCATGAAATTAAAAGACCCTCCTTGGAAAACTGGATAGCTACTTGTAAAAGAATGAAATTAGAACACTTCCTACCACCATACACAAAGATAAACTCAAAATGGATTAAGACCTAAATGTAAGACCAGACACTATAAAACGCTTAGAGGAAAACACAGGCAGAACACTCGACACAAGTCAAAGCAAGATCCTATGACCCACCTCCTACNAAAAAAGTGAAAGCAGTGACAGATTTTCTTGAGCTTCAATATCACTGTGAATGGTGACTGTAGCCATGAAATTAAAAGACCCTCCTTGGAAAACTGGATAGCTACTTGTAAAAGAATGAAATTAGAACACTTCCTACCACCATACACAAAGATAAACTCAAAATGGATTAAGACCTAAATGTAAGACCAGACACTATAAAACGCTTAGAGGAAAACACAGGCAGAACACTCGACACAAGTCAAAGCAAGATCCTATGACCCACCTCCTACAGTAATGGAAATAAAAACAAAAGTAAACAAGTGGGACCTGATTAAACTTAAAAACTTTTGCACAGCAAAGGAAACTATAAGCAAGGTGAAAAGACAACCCTCAGAATGGGAGAAAATAATAACAAATGAAACAACTGACAAAGGATCAATTTCCAAAATATACAAGCAGATTATACAACTCAATATCAGAAAAACAAACAATCCAATCAAAAAGTGGGGAAAAGACCTAAACAGACATTTCTCCAAAGAAGACATACAGATGGCTAACAAACACATGAAAACAAAAAAATTCTGTAAAGATGTATAGAACAGTCTTTGGAACTCTGTGGGAGATGGAGAGGGTGGGATGACTTGGGAGAATGGCACTGAAACATGTATAATATCATATATGAAACGAATCACCAGTTCAGGTTCAATGCATGATACTGGATGCTTGGGGGTAGTGTACTGGGACGACCTAGAGGGATGGTACAGGGAGGGAGGACAGAGGGAGGTTCAGAATGGGGAACACGTGTATACCTGTGGCGGATTCATGCTGATATATGGCAAAACCAATACAATATTGTAAAGTAATTAACCTCCAATAAAAATAAATTCATATTTTAAAAAATTCTGTAAAGCAATTACCCTTCAATAAAAAAATAAATTAAAAAACAAAAAGACACTCCTTGGAAGAAAAGCTATCACCAACCTAGACAGTGTATTAAAAAGCAGAAACATCACTTTGCCAACAAAGGTTCATCTAACCAAAGCTATGATTTTTCCAGTAGTCATGCATGAATGTGAGAGCTGGACCATAAAGAAAGCTGACTGCCAAAGAAACAACGCCTTTGAATTATGGTGCTGAAGAAGACTAGAGCCCCTGGACAGCAAGGAGATCAAACCAGTCAGTTCTAAAGGAAATCAACCATGAACATTCATTGAAAGGACTGATGAAGCTGAAGCTTCAATACTTTGGCTACTTAATGCAAAAAGCCAACTCATTTTCAAGATCCTTCTATTGAGAAAGATTGAAGGCAAAAGGGGAAGGAGGTGGCAAAGGATGAAACATATGCTACAGATAGCATCACCAACTCAATGGACATGAATATAAGCAAGCTCTGGGGGGAAAAAAGAGTTCCTGTCATGCTGCAGTCCAAGGAGTCATAAAGAGTTAGACACAACTCAGTAAATGACCAAAAAACATAATTGTTTACTTCTCATTATTCAAATCCTCAAAATAAGCTTTGTCTTTAGAAATATCAACAGATATAATTTTGAATATATTTATTATAGAAGAAAGAGTTCTAAACACTTGATTTAAAACATTATCTGTGAAATGAAAAGGTTAAAAATAATAAAGTAATATCCTATTTTCAAAAAGTACACTTGTAAATATTCACAGGAAAAATGTTTAAAAGGGTAGAGACACCAGACTATTTAAGAATGGCCAAGTCTCAGTAGTAAATACTAAAATTAGTAAAATACTAAAACATTTTTTTTGTTCACCTACATTTTTGAAATTTTCCACCATAAACTCATATTGAACTCTGGCAATAGAAAAAGATTATAACAACATGTACAATATGAATTATGTAACTTCTAGTAAATTTTAAGCCTGAGTACTAGTGTGCAAAAAAATAGCTAACTTAGCAGGTCTGACAGCTGTCCCTTAAAAGGTTTGCTTAAAAGACTGGCCCTTAGCTGGCACCTGAAAAGCTGGATTTTGCAAGAGTTCCTAACACTCTAATTTTTAAGAGTGGTTCACTGCAACTAAAGAATTTGGTTTATGCTGAATACTTGACTGTCTTCTGGAATTCTGGAATTTTGGCACATGTTAAGGAGGAAGATACCTACATGACCAGTCCCCAGTAAAAGTCTGGGCAATGAGTCACTGATCATCTTTCCTAGGAAGGCAACATCTCACATGTTACTTATTGCTGGAGGACTTAAGCATGCCCGGGGTGATTCGACAGGGAAAGGAAGGACTCTTGAAAACCTGTACCAGGTTTACCCAGGCCTTCAGTCCATATACCTTTCCCTTTGCTGATTTTGCTTTGCATCCTCTCACGGTAATAAATCATAAATAAATCAGCTGTGAGTACAACTACACCCTGAGTCCTATGAGTCCTCCTATAAATCACAGAACCTGGGAGTAGTCTTAAGAACCATGACACCAGCTATCCACTGTAAAAACAAGAATTACAGGGTATAGTCCTCTTCTACTAATTTTTTAAAATGTTTCATGTCTGTGAAGACTAAAAATGTGTATTTCAAAAAGTGAACAGTCACATACTAACAGTTTAAAAACTATTGTGGGTTTTCCTAATTTCATATGTGTGGATATTTAAATAAGTATCCACTCCAGTATTCTTGCCTGGAAAATCCCATGCACGGAGGAGCCTGGTAGGCTACAGTCCATGGGGCTGCAAAGAGTCGGGCACGACTGAGCAACTTCACTTCACTTCACTTCACTTTAAGTAAAGAGCAAATAAAGTAAATTATAAAATCAGGAGAGAACGGAAAAGTACTAACAAGTCTTATATATAAGGACCTCACACTTCAGTGAATAAGTAAATGTAACAGCATATAAGCTAGTATTATATATATATATATATGTTCAATTGATCAAAATAAGCACCAACATATGTGAAACATTACAACTGTTTAAATACAGCTGTAAAAAATATTACTTGTTACAACTGAAGGAAGTCACTGGGGAGCAAAATATAGCCTTAGATCAATGGCTATGGTAAGCTCAGGGGTATACTAAAAACCAACAAATAGAAACACTTTACATATAAAATCCAATTATAATAATATAAAAAGTCCATTTACCTTAATTATCTGTTCAAATGCTAAGGCAGATTGTAACATCATTGGTCTCTGACTTTGAATCATCTGTTGATCAATAGAATTGTAAAAATGTGCCACCTAAGAAGAAAAATTCCAATTAGCATTAATAATAAATAGCACACTTAATTTTCAATTCTTCTTCATTTTTAATTATTTGAATGGAAATATTAACCCTTCTCAACTATAAAATTTAACAAAAAATTAGTTTATCACCTCCAATAGAGCATTTATGCATGTACTAATGTACAAAAGCAACAAGTGTTAAGTATGTGCTGAGCTCCTCTAATTTGCCAAATCATGTTCTAGGGGCTGATTAAACAAAGACTATAAAACCTAGTCCCTGAAATCAAGAATTTCACAGTCTCACAAGGAATCAGAGGAAACCATACAGCATGTTAAAGTGCTAAAAAAAAATGAATTCTTCCTGCAATTGTTGAAACCAGTTCCTTTGTCAGTATATAACACAATGATTTATCCATTTCTCACACCAAAAGAATCCTTGAGTTGTCCTTAATTCTTCTCTCACATCCCATAAGAGTAGAACTTAAACTTCTACTATGAGTAGAAGACTATACCTTCAAAATATATGTTTTGAACATATATTGAATTGAACCCTTTCCCCACCTCCATCAGTATCACCCCATTTCAAGCACCCTCATCTCCTGGCAAGACCAGTACAACAGTTTCCTAACTGGTCTCTCTTTCCAACTGTGGCCCAATGGTCTAGTCAAAGTATTCAAAGTAGCCAGAACAGTCCTTCTTTAAAATGTAAATCGTATCTTTTACCTACTCAGAATCTTCAAATGAATCCCCAATATATTTGAGAATAAAATGCAAAATCCTAAAATTCTTACCTTAAAACTTGCAATGGTTTGTCAACACATGTACGAATGAAACCTAAATCTAAAATCATACCCTAGTACGTCATACACACACTGGCCTTTAGCCCTGCACAATCCCCTCCTGAACTGCACTGTTGTCAAATGAGCCTGCGTGTTGTTTCTCTAACTTTGGTGAGTCTTCCCTAAGAAACTCTCCACGTCCTTCATTCCCTCTGCCTGCAATAGTCTTCCTCCAGATATCTGCACGGTTCTGCCACCCATTTTATGTCATGTCTCTTATTACCTTTTCATTAAGGTCTCCTCTGACCATTCTGTATAAAATGGCAGGATTTGTCACAATCCCCTTACTATGTTTTCTTTTTCTTCAAATATGTGCTCATCACTACCTTATACTGTACTACTCAAGCATTTGCTATTTTCCATAATAGTGTCACAGGCAATAGTGTCACATGTTTGTTACATGTTTGTTGAATTGATCAATGCAACAAGTGTCACATGTTTGTTGAATTAATCAATGAATCAAAAAAAAAAAAAATAGAGACACCTACAAGGAATAGTGGTGGACAAAAGAGGACACTGCTAACTCTGTGAGGGGCAAAGGATACGTTCAGGGAAGATCAAGAGGACACTGTGGAGTGAATTTGATTAAGGACTTTAAAGACACTGTCTTAATTTTTGTATTCCCAGGATGTCACAAAATTCTCGGCACAGAGCAGGTGCTTAAAAAATACTTAATTAATTTTATAGCAAGTCACTTCTTTCTTCTAATATGCATAAAAATGTACTTGGTGGGGAATACTCACTCTACTTATTCTGTATCATAACAGTAGTTCCAGAAAAAGCCGAATCAGGAAAAACAGAAGCAAAATAAAACATAAAATTACAGCAATCTGGCCAGACTGTTACCTGTCAAATATCCTACTGCATACTCCGCACTCAAGCTAAATATGTGCTCACGAGTAAAGGTATATCTACAGGGGACTTTCTAGTGGCCCTGTGGTTAACAAACCTGCCAATGCAGGGGACAGCAGTTCGATCCTGGGTCTGGAAAGGTCCCACATGCCACAGAGGACTAAGCTCGAGTACCACAACTACTGAGCCCACAAGCTCCAGAGCCCTGCTCCACAAGAGTGGCCGCAGCTTGCCAGCAACTGGAGAAAGGCCACAGGCAGCAACAAAGACCCAGCACAGCCAAAAATAAACAAGTGAATAAAGATAAACACAACAGATTCCTGTGGGTGTTGTAGGAGTAAACATAAATACCATACGACCATTCACTTATCCTCTGAGATTTTACTTTGTTACACTAAATACTTAGGATAGAGAAATCAGCAAGCTTCTCAGCTTTTAGAATATAGAGCCCCTCTCTCTGAAATGATCATTCACTCCACTATGTAATCCTGAGAAAGCATATGTATACTCTTTCAAACTCACATCAAACATCATCCCTCTGTAAAGATTTATCTCATACTATCCCTACCCTGGGCTTCCCTGGTAGCTCAGCTGGTAAAGAATCTCCCTGCAATGCAAGAGATCCTGGTTTGATTCCTGAGTTGAGAAGATGCCCTAGAGGAGGGCATAGCAACACACTCCAGGATTCTTGCCTGGAGAATCCCCATGGACAGAGGAGCCTGGCAGGATACAGTCCATCGGGTCACAAAGAGTTGGACATGACAGAGAGACTAAGCCCAGCAGCACATCTCTACCTTACCCAGGAAAATAAATAAAAATTCCCACCTCTATTCTCTCACAAAACTTTCTGAATTCTATCTGTTGCTGTTTTTTACTCACTAGTCAAGTCCAACTTTTTGCAACCCCATGGACTGTAGCTCGGCAGGCTCCTCTGTCCATGGTATTTTCCAGGTGAGAATACTGGAGTGGGTTGCCATGTGCTTCTCTAGGGGATCTTTCCCACCCAGGAATCAAACTCATGTCTCCTGCACTGGCAGACAGATCCTTTACTCCTGAGCCACCAGAGAAGCCCATCTATAATATAGCACTCAATTTACTTGTGCACATGTCATCACTACATGAATTTTAATGGAATAAATATGGGCTTTAGAGCCAGGGAGACGATCTCAGATTCTAGCTTCATAACTCACTAGCAGTATAGCACTAGAAAACCTGTCTTACAAATCTGACCCTCAATTAGATCAGTAAAACTGGGAGTGGGAGTAAATTGAAATAACATAAATACAGTATTTACCAGAAGGCCTGATATTTAATGAGAACTCAGTGTTCAGTTTGCTTTCTCCCACTAGACCAGTGGTTCTCAATCTTGGATGATCTGCACCCAAGTAGGTGCTACTGACCAGAGATGCTGCTAAACATCCTACAATGCACAGGCCATCCCTCACAAAAAAAAAAAAAAGTAGTCCAAAATGTCACAAGTGTCAAAGTTGAGAAGCCCTACACCTGAGTATGATAGTAATATATTCATTTTTATATACTCACTACACTGCACCTGGCAGTACAAGTGCTCAATGGATCTTTGTTGGATGAAACAATAAATGAGAAACTAAATACACAAAAGACACTGTTCCTGCCCTCTATTAATCAAATGAGAGAAAAAATGTAAAACTCCAAAACTACATAAAACTGTTCTAAGAGTAACTTACACACTGCATACAAAATAAAGAACCATCGATTAAAAGAAGACACAACAAATAAAGTGTTGAGCTGCGAGTTAAAGGATTACTTGGAATTCTTCAACCAGAGGGAACAGGAATCAGTGCAGAGAGACAGGTTCAGAGGACAGCCAAGTTTCATATTACCGAAGCAAGCGTGCAACATGAGGGGGTGAGTATCCACCACGTTCAGTAACGTCAGCTAGGGCATGATTAAGAGAGGCCTTGGATACTATGCTGAGGAGACAGACAATGAGGTAATAACAGCTGGTCTTAAACAGGCAAATGATTTGATGACAATGTGCTTCAGGAAGACCAAGAAAATGAACAAAAACAGAAACCTGTCCATCAGCTGGATAATTTTCTAAGAATCAGCCCCTAGCAGGCAGACAGAGGGCTCTTAATTAGAAAGCCCTTTAGGGTCCATGATAGTAACATGAAAGAAAAAAGAAAAAAAAGAGAAAGAATAATATTCTATTTTTCCAAATGCTTTGAGAATGAAAAGCAGTAACAGTAATACTTCAAGCTAATAAAATTCCCACATAGAGGATTACAAAGCAAAGTTTGTAATGCACTCATTTACAAACTATAACTTCATAAGATTTAATGGTGCTATTCTATTAGCCTAATAAAATCAAAAGCAGAAAACAAAGCCCTTAAAATATTCTAATGTAATAAACTCAGAATAGCCATGTTTTCAAAAATATCATTTCATACTTGTTTCAGAATAATTGCTTGCTTGCAGAATTTCTGTGCAATGTTTGCAACTTGCTGTATTTTGGCAGGAATAACAAAACCAAGTGCAGAAAGCTGACGAACTTCTCTCAGAAGAATCACCAACCGATCTGAATAATGCACTTTTAATGATCCATCATTAGGATCCAACTCCATAATTCGGCTATTAGCCTCAATACTACAAAACAAAATAAATAACTTTTTGAATTTCAAAATTTCATGTTCTCACCCTTTTGACTGATTAAAAACATAACAGTATTACAACTTTGCTGTAAAATTGTTGCTCTTTAGTCACTAAGACCGGAGAAGGCACTGGCACCCCACTCCAGTACTCTTGCCTGGAAAATCCCATGGACGGAGGAGCCTGGTGGGCTGCAGTCCATGGGGTCATGAAGAGTCAGACACGACTGAGCAACTTCACTCACTTTTCACTTTCATGCATTGGAGAAGGCAATGGCAACCCACTCCAGTGTTCTTGCCTGGAGAATCCCAGAGACGGGGGAGCCCGGTGGGCTGCCGACTATGGGGTTGCAGAAAGTCGGACACAAATGAAGCGACTTAATAGTAGCAGTAGTCACTAAGCCATGTCCAACTCTTTTGCAACCCCATAGACTATATATAGCCCATGAGGCTCCACTGTCCATGAGATTTTCCAGGCAAAATTACTGAAGGAGGTTGCCATTTCCTTCTTCAGGGGATCTTCCCGACCCAGCGACTGAACCCACATGTCCTGCGTTGGCAGGTGGGTTCTTTACCACTGAGCCACCAGGGAAGCCTAACTAACAAAATTTACTCAAGTGAAAAAACAATTTTTAATTATATTTTTCAAATTACATTTATTTCACATAACACTTCACGATTCAGATCTTGATAACACATTATAATATCCAAAATATACCATCATATTAATATTTCAACCAAGCAGTCTTTGAACTCAGAAAAATCAATCTCTTAANTTTAATTATATTTTTCAAATTACATTTATTTCACATAACACTTCACGATTCAGATCTTGATAACAAATTATAATATCCAAAATATACCATCATATTAATATTTCAACCAAGCAGTCTTTGAACTCAGAAAAATCAATCTCTTAAAATTCAGCTAAAACTCAAAATAGACATCAAATCCATCATAATTTGATTCATTTTCTAAAATATACTTTAGATTTTTAGTCAGTCTGATTCTTTACTACTTTTATTAAAGGATCAATAATAAAGATATTAAAATATTAGGAGTTCAGTTCAGTCACTCAGTCGTGTCCAACTCTTTGTAACCCTATGAACTGCAGCACGCCAAGCCTCCCTGTCCATCACCAACTCCCAGAGTCCACCCAAACCCATGTCCATTGAGTCAGTGATGCCATCCAACCATCTCATCCTGTCATCCCATTCTCCACCTGCCCTCAATCTTTCCCAGCATCAGGGTCTTTTCCAGAGTCAGCTCTTCACATTAGGTGGCCAAAGTATTGGAGTTTCAGCTTCAACATCAGTCCTTCCAATGAACATAGAGATATTCAAATACTTTAGTCCTCTACTCTTTTTTCACTATGTAAAGACTGTCTTTTTTTTCTGATTCTTCTAAAGCCACCATAGCAAAATTTACATTGGGACACCCAAGTCTCCCTGGATTGTGAAAACACTGAGATAAATTAAATTTAAAGTACTACCTTTTTATGATCCTTCTTTCAGGATCAGGTTTATGTAATACTCTTTCCTTCAAATCACTTCCACAATTAGGAGAATTTGCAGGTCTTAGAAAGTAAGCTACTGAAAAGCAAAGAACTAATCTTTCAGTCTACTTAATAACACATAAAATGAAGTACAGTAAAAAGCAGATATTTTTAAATGGCTTAAAATAATAATTTAGCCCAAACTGTCCAAACTTCCCAGGTGATGCAGCTATAAAGAATCCACCTGCCAATGCAGGAGACACAAGAGATGCAGGTTCAGTCCCAGGGCTGGGAAGATCCTGTGGAGAAGGAAATGGCAACCCTACTCCAGTATTCTTGCCTGGAAAATTCCATGGACAGAGGAGTCTGGTGGGCTACAGTCCGTGGGGTCTCAGAGTTGGACATGATTGAGTGACTGAGTACATACACACAAAAATTGTCCTACAAGAACATAAAGCCTCTCAGAAAATTATAACAGTGACACTTTTTGCCTTTATTTGAAACTAATATTCAAAGTTAGTTTCTACATTCCAGCATATACTGAAATATGTTCCAAAATACACTTATTTCTATGTGACAATGATGGATTTACCAAAAAAAACAAAAGTGAGAGTTGGGAGTTTCATCACCAAATAAGAAAGAAATAGGTTGAACAAAGTTAAACAGGGTTTTTATACTGCAGATCTCAACCCTTTTGATACACTATCTTAAACAGTGGATCTCCACCAGACCTGTAGTGATAAACGTGCTAATTCTCCAAAACCAAATGACCAAAGAACTCTTTACTTTGGGTGAAGGGGGCAAGGTAGAACCACCTCTCATATTTTAGGTTCAGGGCAGAAAGGGAAAGAATTAAAAGGCATAAAGTTATAATCATTATGCTTTAGCACCTTTAGTTCTTTAATTCTTCTTCCAAAGCCAAAATGCAAGATAAAAGAAAAAAAAATCATTCATTCAGTTTAGGAAGCTACCACTTTGGCCTAATTATTTGTTGCAGCAGTATAGGTGAAACAAACAGAACTTCATATTATGCCAAAGTTACTTTTAAAAAGTGCGAAGTTTCTAAAAATGAAAACGTGGCAAGTTTTTAAAACTACAGACAATAACACACTAGGGAAAGTTGACCTGAACAAAGAAACAATGGTGTTTTTTAGGCCATCCATTTTAGATACCCATTAGAATAATAAGGTTAACCAATTAAATTACATTCAATATAGCTTAAAATTTATAAACCCTTACTATATTAGACACCAAAAAGAAACATTCTTCATCTCAAGGAGCTTAGAAAAATGAAATTTTCATTTACAGTGTCTGTGTGGGCGATATATAATATTAGTATAAAAAAGTAGGAAAACATTCATATACCAATAACAAAAAACCACGGAGCACACAAGCCTAGTTTCAAATTAAGAATCTGCTGTTCTGGTGAACAGATAATAGAAGCAAAGGAAAAGTGATCAAAGTTTCCAACTTCAAAGACTTAAAAGCTGATCATCAAAAACTAACCAAATAGAAAACAATCTTGTCACTGAATTAATAATATAAGAAACAAGATTCTTATGTAGATTTCACTGTGTAGTATACTTATACTTACCACAAACCAGATTTGGAATCAGACAAACCAGACTGAATATCCCTGGACCAATCATCAAATTGTTCTTGTTCATATAGTTTAAACTGGTCTAAGAGATCTTCAGCACTTCGATGGAAAGATCGAAACCCTGACAAGTCAGATAAAAGAGCTTCTGCAATCTTGATAGTATCATCCACCTTAAAAAGCCAAATTGCAAGAATATTTATTATTTAAATTACAGCAAAATTAGCATAAAATCAACACCCTTCTCTGGTCTGTGATACAGAAACTATTTTTCCATTTATCCATAAACAGTAAAATAGAAGACTTTCCAGTGAATTTAAGAATATCAACTGCTACTGTGCTTCTGAATTACACCACCTCAGAATACCAAAACACAGACGATAACATATACAAGGCATAATTTGAAGGGTATGATAAAGGAAATTTAGAGGAAACTCCAAGAACTCAACAGTAGTCTTAAATATGTTATGTACCACTTTAAGCTCTTTATTAAATGCTCTGGTTAAGAGCTCAAACAATAATTAGGCCAATGTGGATGCCAATTAAAGAAGAATGCCTTTCCTCCACAACCATACAAAGAACAATGCAGCATTTTAGAAAGCTGACTGACAAAATTAAGCAGAGTATTAGAAAAAAACATCAAAATATAAACTTGAGTAAGTAGAATTCTCAAATATGCTAGCCTTTATAATACTATTACTAATAATAATAATTTGCTCACTCTTAATCATATAACCAACAAATATTTATTACATGAGTCGAATGCAAGATATTGTACCACACACGAATTAGTAAACATATAAGATTCTTAGATCAACTTTGATAATATTAAAATAATAGTCCTTTAAAAAAAAGAAAGAAAAAAAAAATAAATAAATAAAAAATAAAATAATAGTCCTTTAAATCTATAAATTGCTGCTACTACCTTAAGCAATACCATAATAACCTTTCTCTATTTCTTTAAATTCCTTTCAACCTAGGATGATTTATTTATATAAACATAATTATAGATATACACTTTGCACCTACCAGGATCCCATAAATATACACTTCAAATAATTTAAAAATCCATTGAAAATTATTGATTTTTCATATTTTTCAGAATTCTAATTATCACACGAAATTAGATGGAAATGTTTTCTTAATGTTTTCACTACAGTTCTAGATTGCCTTTACATTAATTTAGCACATCTCACAATTTGTGTCCTTCAACTTTTATTTAAATAAATACCTTCAGTTCCAGCTGGCGAACCCAAACTATGTTATTGACAACTTCGGAAAGGTTTTTGCCAGCAAGTGGTCCGGATGCATCACCAGGATTCCCACGGCATCGATTTTCAAAATCTAATCGAAAATCTATAAACATTTAAATCATATAAATGATTACATACATTCAGCAGTTTTCCAAAATGACTTCTATGTACCAAACACTATGTCAAACATTGTATATAGAAAAACAGTAATAGTTGGTCATCCTCAGGACCTCATCATGTATCAAGTGAGAGAAAGGAAATAACCAGCTAATTCTAAAAGCCTGTCATCTATTACAGAAGCAATAAATTAATCTTCAACATATAGATGTCATAAAAATACCTTAATCAAAATGGTATACAACAAAAGAAATCTACAAAAATAATTTTCAAGCAAACACTATAATCTCTGACAACTTTTACCTTTAACTGAGTCCATAAGTCTTGCCAATAAAGTTTCTCTTTCTAGCATCAATTCTTTGCTTATGGTTGGACGCTTCACCAACTCTTTATATTTCAGAAATGCTTGAAGAAGCTAATATAAAACAAAATTAGTATATGTTCATCCCAAATGAATCAACTAGGTAAAAATATGCATATCTCCTTAAACAGCTTAAGAGAAATGTTAAAAATTAATTATTTCAATATTTTACCTGTTGTGGACTGTCCTGAATTTCTGAAATATAGTTTTTCAATTTTCCTGCTATTTTTTGTTCTGCAGGTGCAATAATTTTTTCATACTGAGACACTGCAGCTTTCCATAAAGGCTAAAAAAATAACAATACAGTTAGACTTTAATATTTTCAAAATTTGCCTTTAAAAAGAACAACACAAATAGGAAATTATGCAGACAAACATATATATACTCAACCTCAGTATATGGATTATATTGCACAGGATTCAGGCCAGCAAAAGGTTCAAATACTCGAGCCAGGCATATGATTTTCTCATCACTGGCAGGTGAAAAATAGAGAAGTTTCTCATGAATTGTTCTAACAGCCAAGACCTAAAACATAAAATATTAAAATAAGAAATTTACTCATATCAATAAATCAACACAAATAATCCAAAAACTAAAGTTATTGGGCCAGAATTTCTTTAACCTTGGTTTCTTGAAATGAAAAATAAAACTGCAACTATAAACTTGATAATTACTACTCATCAATACTCAAAGTGATGCTCAAAGACACACTGTACTATCAATCAGTGTGCTCAAATCTAGTGAACACATATAAAATCTAAATATTTTTAAACTGATTTTAATACTTATTTTAAGTAAAGGTTTAGTCTCTCCTCCTTACTATAGCAAACCTTCTGATTTTCATTAGTCTGCATTAAATTTGCTCTTTTAATAATGAAACAATATGCAATAACTCCATTATGTATAACTTACAAAACATTTTATTTTGTATTTAAATGTTCTACCAACCATCAAAAGGAATAAAAAGGCTAAGTAAAAATGCTATAATCTTTCATTTGTGTTGAAAATATCAGCCCAAATTCACAATTTATTTTTCTCTTGATAAAAGCAAAAATACTGATTTAACAATGCTGTCTACTAACAAAGCCTAAAAGCATTGATAGTTAAATGTTTACTACTTCATCAACCAGATTGTTGTCACTAAACTCTATTTTCCTCTAACAAGACCTTTGGAGATATGACTAATTCCACATATAAAATGGAAAATGTAGAAGATGGGTCGGCACATTTTGAGAGGTCTGAATGTAAAAAAGTTACCAAAGAAATACTGGCTTTATATCAAAATGACAGAGACACAACTTAAAGGGGTATTCTTTGCACAAGGTGGGACAAATTGAGTATAGTAATAATAAATACAACAGGCTGAAATTAAAAAAAAATCTTAGGTTCATAATGATATTATTTAAAAAATCACTGATTGCCTATGAAACTTACTAAGATACTTACTATGCATTGCTCTAAAAAGTGATAAACAAAAAGAAAAAAGTAATTGTCTATACCAGGCACCTAAAAAACTGATAAAAAGTTTTTCCATCATCACTAATAAAAGCAGAAAGAACAGAATTAAAACACCATCTCACAATAAATCATTAAGAAAAAGTTGGTGAACAGCATTTTAACAGGTAAATCAGATTAATCATACATGAACCCACAGATCAAACTTAACTCATGAAAAGCGGGAAAACCAGACACTACTTGCCTCCTTTAATGTATGAGAACTACATGCTACTGCCTACGAAGCCACCTGGTTCAAGTAAACTAATATTTAGCAACTAAAAATATTTCTGAGATAATCAGTAAGCTTGTATATTGATTATATAAATAATGATATTAAGAAATTATTCTCATTTTGTTGGGTGTGATATTGATATTATGATTACCTTTTAAGAGTAAAAGTACAAGATTTCATGGATTGGCTTTAAAAATACTTCAGAAAAAAACAAATGGAAGGCAGGGAGGACAAAGATGGAACAGGAACTGAAGGACGCCAGTGGCCGCTGAAACTGACATTCATTATACCATGCTGCTTTTATGTATGCTTGAAGTTCCTCACAAGAGGTTAAAAACAATAGCAGCAGGAATTCCCTGTCAGCCCAGTGGTTAGGATTCAGCACTTTCACTGCCTGGGCCTGAGTTCAGTCCCTGGTCCAGGAACTAAGATGGTCCAAGCCACACAGCACAGGCAGAAAAAAATGAAATAAACTACCAAAACATCAACAACAAAAAATCCCCAAAGAACAATGATTCCCTTAAGCACAAAGGGAAAAAGTCAACTCTGCAATCTTTGCCTGCCTCTTCAAGTATGTAAGTTCTATACTGAAACTCTGATTTACATACATGCAGCAGCTATTTCAACTATTACCACTGAATACTCCCTAAAATACTGTCTCTGCTTGCAAAATAATTTCAATAGCCAAGAGAAACTCTGAAAGCTTCCATACATAGACGAGTGGGTTAACTTTTTTCTAACAAAGAACAACAAAATAAAAGTTCATGACTTAAAAACTGAACAGCCACACACCAAAGAAAAAGGAAGGATGTGGACACCACCACTCAGTGCCCACTGGGCACCTGATATTGTGTCACACAGCCACACAAATCATCTCACGTGAACGTGAGCTCTTCTTCTCTCCCGGGAGTTTAAAGAATTTCCATCTGCTGTGTAGTTCTTCATGATTATAAAATGCATTCTCAAACAAGTGAGAACCTACTTCACACAAAGACCTAGAAACAAAGACCCAAATGAAGATACCTCTTCAAGGCGTTTGCCAAGCTTGTCAAGTGTTTCAGGAAAATATTTTTCATTTCTCCATGGGTGAGGAACATAGCGTTGCCACACCTGACCTGTCAGATGACCACAGGCAGTCACCCACTGTTCACAAATTGAAATCCCAGCTTTCATATTTTCCTTCACAAGGTAATAAGGATCTTCCCAGAGGTTCAACGTTCCCAACTTCTTCTGAACAAATCTTCCAAATGAACCACCTAATAAGGTGCAAAACAAACTTTTTAATGAACATACCTTTTTAGCAAATAACTATGGAATACATGCTTTTTATTAAATTAAAAGGATATATAAATTAGCAAGTCAACAATCTATGAAATACCACATCCACACCTTTAGACAAGCACTGTTAATAACAATTATTTTTTAAAAACACATACGTATACATGTATTTGTATATTTGCATCTTTCATTATATCATGTATATCTCTGAAGCATAGAAATATACATAGAATTTTTTAATGGCCTCAGTCCCACAGTATGGATATGACATTACATAATCAGTTCTCAACTGCTATTTGTTTCTACACTCATTTTACAAACAATGCTGTAATAAATGTCCTTTTATGTACTTGTCTGATAGGTCCTTAGGATAATAATGAGAAAGGTATATTCTAAGTCAAAAATTATTTTTTTTATTGACAGATAATCCAATATACATTAAGCTTTTCAGTTGGTTAAAAATAAAGTCTAAACTAATACATGCATNTACAAACAATGCTGTAATAAATGTCCTTTTATGTACTTGTCTGATAGGTCCTTAGGATAATAATGAGAAAGGTATATTCTAAGTCAAAAATTATTTTTTTTATTGACAGATAATCCAATATACATTAAGCTTTTCAGTTGGTTAAAAATAAAGTCTAAACTAACACATGCATTTTTTTACATGCATAAAAAAATCTGTTAATTTGATTATCAAAGAAATTGATACTAATATTTACATTATATACCAAAATCTACTTAAATAATCCTATATAATTTGCTTTAAGAGTTACTTTAAGCAACAATTACTCTATTAAGGAGCATTTCAGAGAAGGACTTAAAGGAAAAAATATAAAATAAAACAAGGCAAGCTTCCAAAATTTCAAAAGTATATTTCTTTACTAATACCTATAATATCTAAGAGATGTAACATTCGTGCTTCAGGATAATGATCATGTTCTGTCTGTCTCCACACATCATCTACGACATCCCGAGTTGTCTCCACCAAGTCAACCACTTCCAATAAGGACAGACCATCCAAGTTATAAAATTCCTAAAACCAAAATGCATTCATTTTTAAACATAATCATATTTGCACCTAGGGCAATATAAACAAAACATTGCCAGAGTTTGTCAAATGCTACGATTCTAATATCTGCCATTATTTTCTCCTCTTCTTCTATCAGATGCTATATAACTTCTTTATGCAAATACCCTATCTGATCCTTCACAAACATAAATTTCATAAAAGCCAGAAGAAAAAATAAGAATTGCATAAACTCTATAAATTTACTTTTACCCTTGGCCTAATTTCCTCTAAATTTGAATTCATTTATTTTATTTATCCAATAGAGCGTTTATTTAACACTATATACACACTACCTTTTTCACTTCATTTATCCTTATTCATTCATTTCCTGGGTTGCACAATGTTACTGATAGTACAAATCTAGTACATGGTATATTATTCTAAATTTCATCACTGCCACAAAAAAAGTTTTAAACCACTTCAAACACTTCATTCAAATGGCAATAATGAAATAATACTTAGAATGAATTTTAAAAATTACTAAATATTTTAAAAAGAATAGATTTTTGTAAAACAAAATGGTCACTTATTTAACCTCTCCATAGATATATCAAGGAATAATCAATAATAATAATCAATAATCTAATAAAGTATCAAACTAAGACTTTTTATTTTTCAGATTCCTCCAAACTGCTAATTTGAAAAAAGTGAACAATTTTCCAAAAGAACATATTATTTCCACATGGACAAACCTCTTAATATTGGGCTTCTCATTTTTTTCTATATACCTGCATAAAAGTAATTTTATATATATATATTTTTTTTTTTAACTTTACAATACTGTATTGATTTTGCCATACATTGACATGAACTGTATTGGTTTTGCCACACACTGACATGAATCCACCACAGGTGTACATGAGTTCCCAATCCTGAACACCCCCTCCCATCTCCCTCTCCATATCATCTCTCTGGGTCATCCCAGTGCACCAGCCCCAAGCATCCTATAACTTGTATCAAACCTTTAGAAATATGGTAATGATAACCCTGTATGCAAGACAGCAAAAGTAATTATATTTTTGTGAAAAATATTTTCTAGTGATTAGAATTTAACTTTTCAGAAGTTTGGAGTTCTAAGTTGTACTCATTTTAAATAACATATCTTAAGTAAACTCTGCTACATCTAAAGAATATATTTTGTCCAAAGCCATCAAATAATGATTTTAAAACAGAGATAAAGCTAATAAAAATTGAATGCTACAGTATTTCTATCAAAACCTGATATATAACTATATATGAATCACATACTCTTGCAATTGTTTCAAATAATTCTTTAAAATAACTGGCTCTTTCTTTGGTAATCTGTTTACTTCCACGATGAGCTTGTTCTATCCAAAACTGGAACTCATCACTTGGTGTAAGAATACCTGAAAAGTGAAAGGGAAAAATAAGAAATATCAACTATTATCATGGTCATCATTTTGAAATGTAAAGAAATAATGAAATACTATATTTTGTATACCAGGAACTAATATATTATTATGTTAATTATAACTTCAAAATATCACAAACAAACTAATAGAAAAAGAGATTAGACTGTTGGTTGCCAGAGGTGGGGAATGAGGAGAGGGGGAAGTGGATGAAGCTGCTCAAAAGGTACAAACTACCAGTTATAAGATTAAATAAGTACTAAAGATATAATGTACAATATTGTACATAGTGCTGCTTTATGTTATATATGAAAGTTTTAAAGAGAATATATCCTAAGGTTTCTTATCATAAGGGAAACTCTTTGTTTAACTTTGTATCTACAACATAATAGATGTTCACTAAACTTACTGTGACAACCATTTCATGTTGCATGCAAGTCAAATTATTATATTATATACCTGAAACTTACATAATGCTACGTGTCAAATATCTCAAAAAACTAGGAAAAAGAAGGAACAATTAAAAATGAAAAGCCAGAAAGTAATTGGCTTCATTTGCTGATTTTGCACATTCCTATATTATTCACGAAGAACAGGAAATGAATTTTACAATTTCTGTGAACAAAACTGAACAACAAAACAACCCCTAAGCAATTAACAAAATGGCAATCAGTACACACTTATCAATAAGTACTTTAAAACACCTGATGGATATGAAAACAAAACCCATATATATGTTGCCTCCTGGAGACTTGCTTTGGATCTAAAGTCACACTGAGACTGAAAGGGGATGGGAAAAGGTATTCAAAGTAAATAGAAATCAAGAAAGCAACACTTAGGTCAAATAAAAAAATAAAGACTGTCACAAATGATAAAGAAGGACATTTCATAATGATTAGTGATCAATGCAAGAAGATATAACACAATGTAAGTATATATCCAACCAACATAGGAACATCTAATACATAAAGCAAATATTAAGACATAAAGGGAAAACCTGACAATAATAAATTCATAGTAGAGAATTTTAACCTCCCACTTACATCAATGGACATATTATTCAGACAGAAAATGAATAAGGAAACAATGGCCTCAAACAACACATTAGACCAAATAAACTTATCAGTTCAGTTCAGTCGCTCAGTGGTGTCCGACTCTTTGCGACCCCATGAATTGCAGCACACCAGGCCTCCCTGTCCATCACCATCTCTTGGAGTTCACTCAGACTCACGTCCATCGAGTCCATGATGCCGTCCAGCCATCTCATCCTCGGTCGTCCCCTTCTCCTCCTGCCCCCAATCCTTCCTAGCATCAGAGTCTTTTCCAGTGAGTCAGATATATATATAAGACATTACACCCACAAGCAGCAATATATACATTTATTTCAAATATATATGGTACATTCTCTAGGACAAATCCCATGCTAGGCCACAGAAACAAGACTCAGCAAATTTTAAAACCTGAAATCAGATCAAGCATCTTTTCTGACTACAATGCTCTGAGAAAAGTAATCAACTAGCAGGGAAAAAATTGCAAAGAAAAAATCACAAACAAGTAGAGGCTAAACAACATGCTACAAACAAACAATGAATCATAGCAAAAAAATTTTTTTAATACCTGAAGAAAAATGAAAATAAAAACACAACAATCTAAAATCTACACAATGGAGCAAAATCAGTTCTAAGAGGGAAGTTTACAATGATACAGCCTATTCCACAAAACAAGAAAAATCTCAAACAACCTAACTTTACACCTAAAGTAACTAGAAAAAAAGAATAAATAAACCCAAAAGTTAGCAGAAGGAAAGAAGTCATAAAGATCAAAGCAGAAATAAATGAAACAGGAACTAAAAAGTAATAGAAAGATCAATGAAAC
>SJYW01002888.1:481803-496330 GCA_006410735.1 Raphicerus campestris | reverse complement strand
TTTTTTTTTTTAACTTTACAATACTGTATTGATTTTGCCATACATTGACATGAACTGTATTGGTTTTGCCACACACTGACATGAATCCACCACAGGTGTACATGAGTTCCCAATCCTGAACACCCCCTCCCATCTCCCTCTCCATATCATCTCTCTGGGTCATCCCAGTGCACCAGCCCCAAGCATCCTATAACTTGTATCAAACCTTTAGAAATATGGTAATGATAACCCTGTATGCAAGACAGCAAAAGTAATTATATTTTTGTGAAAAATATTTTCTAGTGATTAGAATTTAACTTTTCAGAAGTTTGGAGTTCTAAGTTGTACTCATTTTAAATAACATATCTTAAGTAAACTCTGCTACATCTAAAGAATATATTTTATCCAAAGCCATCAAATAATGATTTTAAAACAGAGATAAAGCTAATAAAAATTGAATGCTACAGTATTTCTATCAAAACCTGATATATAACTATATATGAATCACATACTCTTGCAATTGTTTCAAATAATTCTTTAAAATAACTGGCTCTTTCTTTGGTAATCTGTTTACTTCCACGATGAGCTTGTTCTATCCAAAACTGGAACTCATCACTTGGTGTAAGAATACCTGAAAAGTGAAAGGGAAAAATAAGAAATATCAACTATTATCATGGTCATCATTTTGAAATGTAAAGAAATAATGAAATACTATATTTTGTATACCAGGAACTAATATATTATTATGTTAATTATAACTTCAAAATATCACAAACAAACTAATAGAAAAAGAGATTAGACTGTTGGTTGCCAGAGGTGGGGAATGAGGAGAGGGGGAAGTGGATGAAGCTGCTCAAAAGGTACAAACTACCAGTTATAAGATTAAATAAGTACTAAAGATATAATGTACAATATTGTACATAGTGCTGCTTTATGTTATATATGAAAGTTTTAAAGAGAATATATCCTAAGGTTTCTTATCATAAGGGAAACTCTTTGTTTAACTTTGTATCTACAACATAATAGATGTTCACTAAACTTACTGTGACAACCATTTCATGTTGCATGCAAGTCAAATTATTATATTATATACCTGAAACTTACATAATGCTACGTGTCAAATATCTCAAAAAACTAGGAAAAAGAAGGAACAATTAAAAATGAAAAGCCAGAAAGTAATTGGCTTCATTTGCTGATTTTGCACATTCCTATATTATTCACGAAGAACAGGAAATGAATTTTACAATTTCTGTGAACAAAACTGAACAACAAAACAACCCCTAAGCAATTAACAAAATGGCAATCAGTACACACTTATCAATAAGTACTTTAAAACACCTGATGGATATGAAAACAAAACCCATATATATGTTGCCTCCTGGAGACTTGCTTTGGATCTAAAGTCACACTGAGACTGAAAGGGGATGGGAAAAGGTATTCAAAGTAAATAGAAATCAAGAAAGCAACACTTAGGTCAAATAAAAAAATAAAGACTGTCACAAATGATAAAGAAGGACATTTCATAATGATTAGTGATCAATGCAAGAAGATATAACACAATGTAAGTATATATCCAACCAACATAGGAACATCTAATACATAAAGCAAATATTAAGACATAAAGGGAAAACCTGACAATAATAAATTCATAGTAGAGAATTTTAACCTCCCACTTACATCAATGGACATATTATTCAGACAGAAAATGAATAAGGAAACAATGGCCTCAAACAACACATTAGACCAAATAAACTTATCAGTTCAGTTCAGTCGCTCAGTGGTGTCCGACTCTTTGCGACCCCATGAATTGCAGCACACCAGGCCTCCCTGTCCATCACCATCTCTTGGAGTTCACTCAGACTCACGTTCATCGAGTCCATGATGCCGTCCAGCCATCTCATCCTCGGTCGTCCCCTTCTCCTCCTGCCCCCAATCCTTCCTAGCATCAGAGTCTTTTCCAGTGAGTCAGATATATATATAAGACATTACACCCACAAGCAGCAATATATACATTTATTTCAAATATATATGGTACATTCTCTAGGACAAATCCCATGCTAGGCCACAGAAACAAGACTCAGCAAATTTTAAAACCTGAAATCAGATCAAGCATCTTTTCTGACTACAATGCTCTGAGAAAAGTAATCAACTAGCAGGGAAAAAATTGCAAAGAAAAAATCACAAACAAGTAGAGGCTAAACAACATGCTACAAACAAACAATGAATCATAGCAAAAAAATTTTTTTAATACCTGAAGAAAAATGAAAATAAAAACACAACAATCTAAAATCTACACAATGGAGCAAAATCAGTTCTAAGAGGGAAGTTTACAATGATACAGCCTATTCCACAAAACAAGAAAAATCTCAAACAACCTAACTTTACACCTAAAGTAACTAGAAAAAAAGAATAAATAAACCCAAAAGTTAGCAGAAGGAAAGAAGTCATAAAGATCAAAGCAGAAATAAATGAAACAGGAACTAAAAAGTAATAGAAAGATCAATGAAACTAAGAGCTGTTTCTTTAAAAAAAATAAACATCATTGATAAACTTTGCCAAACTCATCAAGAAAAAAAGACAGAGGGCCAAAATCAATAAAATCAGAAACAAAAAGGAACTGACACTGCAAAAATTCAGAGTCATAAGATATTATTGAGAACAGTTATACACCAATAAAATGGACAGCCTAGAAGAAAAGGACAAATTCCTAGAAATGCACATTTTCCCAAGACTGAATCAGGAAGAAATAGAAAAATATGAGAACAACTACCAGTAATGAAATTGAATCAGTAAAAAACAGCTCCCAAGTACTGCAGTCCAGCACTAGATGGCTTCACACATCACATGGTTTGGTGAAGTCTACCAAATATTGCAGAGAAAAGTTAACGCCTATCATTCTCAAATTATTCTATAAAACTACAGAGGAAGGCATCCTTCCATACTCATTTTCCAGGGCCAGCATCTCCCTAAAATCAAAACCAGACAAAGAATCACAAAGAAAGAAAATTAAAGGTCAGTATCACAATAAATATGAGTATAAAAATCCTCAACAAAATATGAGCATATCAAACTCAACAATACATTAAAAGGACCATACACCAGTCAAGTGGGATTTATCCTAGAGATGTGGATGATTCAATATCCAAAAATCAATCAATGTGATACCACATTAACCAACTGAAGAATAAAAATCATAAGGCCACCTCAATAAATACAGAAAAACTTGTGACAAAAGTAAGAGTTCATTTATGATTAAAAACTCTCAACAACAAAGTGGGGTAGAGAGGGAAAATAGTCAAGGACATATGTGATAAGCCCACAGCTAACATCATACTTGAGGGTGAAAAGCTGAAAGGATCTCCTCTAATATCAGAAACAAGACTAGGGTGGCTACTTTCACCTATTTTTATTCAACATAGTATTGGAAGTCCTAGCCACAGCAATCAGACAAGAAAAAGAAATAAAAGAAATGCAAATTGGAAAGAAAGAAGCTCAAGTGTCACTGTTTGCACATGATACTATACACAGGAAATCCTCACAATGCCACAAAAGAAAAGAAAAGTAGATTTCATCAATGAATCTGGTAAAACTGAAAGATACTGGCAACACCATGGACTGTAGCCTGCCAGGCTCCTCCATAGAATTCTCCAAGCAGGAATACTAGAGTTGGTAGCCATTCCCTTCTCCAAGGGATCTTCCTGACCCCGAGACTGAACCCAGGTCTCCTACATTGCAGGCAGATTCTTTAATAGTCTGAGCCACTAGGGAAACCCAGTAAGGTGGGGAACGGGGGTTAATATTCATAGTATACAAAAAAATCATATAATTCTATATCAAAAAATAACATTGCTTTGTTATTTAAAAAATTTTTTAATAGGCAGAGGATCTGAATAAACATTTTTCCAAAGAAAAGAAGCAGATGGCCAACAGGCACATGAAAAATGGAAGGGAAAGTAGAGCAGCCATTGTGGAAAACAGCACGGAGACTGCTCAAAAAATTAAAACTAGAACTATCATGCTGTTGCCGCTGCTGCTGCTGAGTCACTTCAGTTGTGTCCGACTCTGTGCGACTGNAGAAGCTCAAGTGTCACTGTTTGCACATGATACTATACACAGGAAATCCTCACAATGCCACAAAAGAAAAGAAAAGTAGATTTCATCAATGAATCTGGTAAAACTGAAAGATACTGGCAACACCATGGACTGTAGCCTGCCAGGCTCCTCCATAGAATTCTCCAAGCAGGAATACTAGAGTTGGTAGCCATTCCCTTCTCCAAGGGATCTTCCTGACCCCGAGACTGAACCCAGGTCTCCTACATTGCAGGCAGATTCTTTAATAGTCTGAGCCACTAGGGAAACCCAGTAAGGTGGGGAACGGGGGTTAATATTCATAGTATACAAAAAAATCATATAATTCTATATCAAAAAATAACATTGCTTTGTTATTTAAAAAATTTTTTAATAGGCAGAGGATCTGAATAAACATTTTTCCAAAGAAAAGAAGCAGATGGCCAACAGGCACATGAAAAATGGAAGGGAAAGTAGAGCAGCCATTGTGGAAAACAGCACGGAGACTGCTCAAAAAATTAAAACTAGAACTATCATGCTGTTGCCGCTGCTGCTGCTGAGTCACTTCAGTTGTGTCCGACTCTGTGTGACTGCATAGACGGCAGCCCACCAGGCTCCCCCGTCCCTGGGATTCTCCAGGCAAGAACACTGGATTGGGTTGCCATTTCCTTCTCCAACGCATGAAAGTGAAAAGTGAAAGTCAAGTCGCTCAGTCGTGTCCGACTCTTAGCGACCCCATGGACTGCAGCCTACCAGGCTCCTCCATCCATGGGACTTTCCAGGCAAGAGTACTGGAGTGGGGTGCCACTGCCTTCTCCAATATGATCCAGCAATTACACTTCTGGGCATTTATATTAAAAAAATTAAAACACTAATTTAAAAAGATATATGTTCTCCTATGTTCACTGCAGCATTATTTACAATATCCAAGATACAGAAGCAACCTTCATGCCCATAAAGAGATGAACAGAAAAAGATGATATAGTACATATATACAATGGAATATTACTTAGTCATAAAAGAGAACAAAATCTTGCCATTTGTGATACCATGTATATGCCTAGATGGCATTATGGTAAGTCAGGCAGTGAAAGACAAATGCTGAATAATCCCACTTATATGTGGAACCTAAGAAACAAAACAAATGAACAATAAAACAAAAGCAGAGTTATAAAGAGTTGGTGCCACCAGCTCACGGCCAGAGTGAGGCCCAAGCTATAGGGCCACCATGTGCTTACCAGTGCCCACACGCCATGCCTGGCTTCAACTACAACTTCCTGGAGAAACCTAAGCTCTGTAACAGTCAGTTACAAAATAAATGAGTCACTGGTAGCAAATGTACCCTGTAGGGAATACAGTTAAGAAATATGCAATATCAATATGTTCCATGGTAACATATTATAACTACACTCATCACAGTGAATTGAATGAAGGTGGTTAAAAGGTACAAACTTCAAAAGATAAGTTAGTAGGGATGCAATGTTGTTGTAGTTGTTCAGTCAGTCATGTCTGACTGTTTGCAAACCCATGGACTACAGTTCTCAGGATCCTCTGTCCATGAGGTTCCTTTGGCAAGAATACAGAAGTGGGTTGCTATTTCATTCTCCAAGATATATTCCCAGAGCAGGGATAGAACCCATGTCTCCTGCACTGGCAGGTAGATTCTATACCAATGAGCCACCAAGGAAGCTATGACATGATAGATATTAAACAGCACTGATATGTTATACATGAAAGAGATAAGATAGTAAGTAAATCCTAAGAGTTCTCCTCACAAGAAAGATTTTTTTCCTATTTCTTTAATTTTGTATCCATATGAGGTGATGGATATTCACTAAACTTATGTGATAATCATTGTTTGATGTATTTTACGTCAAATCTTTATACTACACACCTTAAACTTTTACACTGCTGTATGTCAATCATATCTCAATAAAACGGGAAGAAAAAATAAATTAAAAGTTTTAAAACAGTTTAAATTAAAACAGTTTTCTTTCAAATTTGCATTTATGTTTCCTAATGAAATGGATAATCTCTAGTTGCTTAATCACNTACTACACACCTTAAACTTTTACACTGCTGTATGTCAATCATATCTCAATAAAACGGGAAGAAAAAATAAATTAAAAGTTTTAAAACAGTTTAAATTAAAACAGTTTTCTTTCAAATTTGCATTTACGTTTCCTAATGAAATGGACAATCTCTAGTTGCTTAATCACATGCTGGAAATAAATTCACTAATCTTTCTGGTTGTATGAGATTCCGAAAGGATTTAGAAAGGATTTATTTTACTATTCAAGCAAAGTATAAAACTACATCTAATATTTTAAACCAATGATTCTGTTTGTCATGAATTTCATCTTAATTGTTCTTAGGAAATAATTCATCTATGGCCACAAAATTATAATCAGCTTCAGAAAAAAATACATTTTAAAATAACAGTCACTGGTTTATTATCTTTGCAAATATACAATTAGTATCAATCCGCACAGATTCTGGATTTATGAAGTCACCTACTCATTAACATTTATATGTATCTGAACTCACTACTCTCAGAGCACTCATGGTCATTTGCAGACACACAAAGCTGTGAGAAATTTTAGTTGCCCAACATCTATGTTCCCAGCTAAGGTTGCCTGGACTGCAAGGAGATCCAACCAGTCCATTCTGAAGGAGATCAGCCCTGGGTGTTCTCTGGAAGGAATGATGCTAAAGCTGAAACTCCAGTACTTTGGTCACCTCATGTGAAGAGTAGACTCACTGGAAAGAGTCTGATGCTGGGAGGGATTGGGGACAACAGAGGATGAGATGGCTGGATGGCATCACCAACTCAATGGATGTGAGTTTGAGTGAACTCTGGGAGCTGGTAATGGACAGGGAGGCCTGGTGTGCTGTGACTCATGGTGTCACAGAGAGTCGGACACGACTGAGCAACTGAACTGAACTGAACTGAAGGCTGAACAAAGCAACACTGATTGTCTTTTTTCTATCTCCTACTGTAAATAAATGTGTTTTTCATAGTCTACGTAGCGTCATAGTTTCACATTCTGTGCTTTTTGTTGGTGGTTTTGCTATTTAAATTGACCCCGAGCACAGTTAACAGTGCTGTTTCCTGTCCCTAGCACCAGGGCACTGTGACGCCATAAAGAGAATGCGCCTCTGTCAGGTGAACTTCATTCAGGCACGAGTTACAGTGCTGCTGCTCACGGGCTCAATGATAATTCATCAACAATATATATTAAATAATGTGTCTAAAACACACCTAAAATAAGTTATATGTTGAGCAGCTGGTGAAAATGTTATGGCCAGAGGCTCACAGGGTCCTAGGCACAATGTTTCAGTATTTGCTAATTCAGTGTTCACAGTGACCTAATAAAACAGAACTACTGAAAACAATGAGAATCAACCATATTATTTCATAAACTGCATATTAAAAAAGATTACACCTCCCTCTTCTCCAAATCCATACATAAACCTATGCATTTAAAATCAGCTCAAGCTCAGAGACGATCCAAAGGTCCAAAGAAATATTTGAGAAAGTATCTTAATTTACTATGTACTAATAAGGCAACGGTTTTGACTTTCTTTGATAAAATTATGGCTAAATACCTCGTGTGTCATCTTCCTTAAATTTCAGTTTTGATAAGCTATTATCTGATCTTCGTAGAACTACACCCAAACCAGCTTCTAGTTCACTCAAAAGGCTCTGAAGTTTGGGATCAAGGTTTCTGCTCCATTCCTGATCCTAAAGAAAACCAGACAAGAGCACATGATGATCACTATCTTGCCAAACAGGCTTCCTAAAACCTTGTCAAAAACTAAGTCCAAACATACCTGTTTCACTCAAAGCCTAGCACTACCTCCATCTCTTAAGAGAGGAATAAAAGTCCTTTCAACACTCAAAACTTTATAAAGGTTATTTACTATCACAATTTAAGAACAGATGTAGATTAAATTTTACATCTTTTTCCAATTTCTCTATTTGTCAACAAGCTTACATTGTTTTTTAATTAAAAAGAAAAAATATTTTAATTTATAAACTAAAATACTAACATTACCAATAAATAAAATAAATAAATATTTATATCTGTGTGTATGAAAGCATTTATCCAAAGACTCAGGCTAAAATCAACAATCATACAAGCTACTCTAATTTACTCACCTTTAGTAACATTGGTGCAAATACATGCCGAACAGCTTGGTAAAGGGAATTAATAGGTGATTCTAACATAGATGAAACAAGAATATTATTATGTAGATTTTGATCAGTAATTACTTCGGGTCGCAGCTTGAAAAACACCAGCACTTTGTCTTTTGTGTCAGCAAAATCAATCTAAAGTGATAAACAAATGATTTTTAATGTTATTTTCATAAAGTTAATATTTGAAAATATTACCCTAAAATGTCATATCTATAATTTTATCCCTTGGTAAAAGTATACTTTAGAAATAATTATAGTATATTATAATCAGTCTGTCTTTGCTCTGTAAGAAAACCTGGGTTTGAAAATCATATCCCCACTTATAGGTGATTGTATCATAAAGCTACTTTGGTAACTGATTAAGTGATTATTAACAAAAGCACTACAAAAATATTGTTGACATACACTGCTAACTACTCCACTCAGCCAATTCATTAATACTACAAATCAAGCTGTGTGCCCCAGGTACATACTGGTGAGTAGTATAATTTTCCACCCTTCTCCAGAAACTCTGTAACAAGGACGTGTATTACCCTCCTGCATGCATACTAAGTCACTTTAGTCATGTCCAACTCTTTGGGACCCTATGAACTGCAACCTGCCAGGCTCCTCTATCCATGCAATTCTCCAGGCAAGAATACTGGAGTGGGTTGCCATGCCCTCCTCCAGGGCATCTTCCTGACCCAGGGATCAAATCCACATCTCACGTCTCCTGCACTGGCAGGTGGGTTCTTTACCACCAGTGCCACCAGGGAAGCCCAATTACCCTCTTACCCAAAACTAAGTTCTATATAAACAGACAACCTAAAAACAAACAAACAAACAAAGGTTGTCTAACTCCTAAAATCATCTTTACCTGAACCAGTGTTTTTTGCATAAAGTATCTGAGCATCAAACTCTATTCCTAAATTGTCATAAACCTAGATTATTTAAAATTAAAAGTGTCTGAGCTAAACTGGAATTCACTAACCCAACCATGCTTAAAATAGACCAGTTCACAGCAACTAGTTCATTAGCTGTAAACTATACTGGCCAAAAGAAGTTTTTGCCTTATACACATATTCATAAAATTGTTCTCATTTCTTTTTCCAGGAAGAGAAGTCTATGCTGTAAAAAAAAAAAAAAAAATTTTCAAACAAGTTCACTGCTGTGCGTGAAGAAACACTCTAAAGATGAGTGAGCTTTTGTGCTACTTTTATCCTAATCATTGTATCTGTTTAGCCACTAGGAAGGACCAGTCATTTACTTGGCATTACTGCTTTTCTCAAACTCTCATTTCCAACCCATTAGAGTTCTATGTAGTATGATCATTTTATTCCCATTACAAGCAAGTGAGAACTACAGACTGCAGATAAGTAATTTGAAAAATTCGGTCCTTAGTAATTAAATAGACCATACAGTTGAACTTTTCTACTCCCACCTATGTGAAGAAAGAATATTCACAAAATACATATTTTAATATCATGCTTTGAAAACAGTAACTATGTCACTGGCCAAGGTGCTATGGGGCATCAGGACAATGAGCTTTGCCTTAACCAAAGTCAGAGTTAAAGCAAAAGGTAAGGTGGCTACAGCTGTTCATCCTTCCCTGAGTAAAGAATCAGCACTCCTAGCCTAATCTTCCAGTTTCCCTATCATCAGCAACTGCTATTTACTCTTAACTTACTCTAATCTGATAATTACTAAGGTATACATTGGGCTTTCTAGGTGGTGCTAGTGTTAAAGAACCTGATTGCTAATGCAGGAGACGTAAGAGATGTGATTGATCCCTGGGTCAGGAAGATCCCCTCGAGAAGGAAATGGCAACCCACTCCAGTATTCTTGCCTGGAGAATCCCATGGACAGAGAAGCCTGGAGGCTACCATCCATAGTGTCAATGGACATGACTGAAGCACTTAGCATGCAAGCAAGGTCTAATTTCTTTTCTGAGGTTGCAAAATGTCTCTATCACCTTCTAGGATCCATCAGAGATCAGCAGACTACAACCTTCTGCCTGTTTTGTACAGTTCACAAGCTCAAAATTATTTCTACATTTTTTTAAAAATCAAAAGAATATTTCAAGATACGAAATTCAAGCTTCAGTGTCCATATATGAAGCTGAATGCAGTCACACTCAGTCATTCACATATTGTCTAGGCTGCTTTCTCACGGCAATAGCCAAGTTGTGACAGAGACTTTACAATCTGCCCAAGCCCAAAATATTTGTTATCTGGCCCATTATAGGGGAAAAAAAATGTGCCAGCTTCTATCCTACAGCATAAACCAGATCACATCTCTCTTGCTTAAAACTACCAACAACTTGGTATTTCAACCTAAATGGTGTACAAGGTCCGAAATGCTCAGTCCGTATTTTAAACTTCCACTCTTTGGTTATTCATTAAACTTCAGCAACGACTGTGTAATTTTCCTTTTTCCCCAGCCCCCTAAAACCAAGATGAGATCCAATTCAAGTCGTGTCCAAATCTTTGCAACCCAATGGACTATAGCCCTCCAGGCTCCTCTGTCCATGGGGATTCTCCAGGCAAGGATACTAGAGTGGGTTGCCATGCCCTCCTCCAGGAGATCTTCTCAACCCAGGGATTGAACCCAGGTCTCCAGCATTGAGGGCAGATTCTTTATCCTCTGAGCCACCAGGGAAGCCCCTCCCTAAATCTGCCTATAACTAATTCACCATTCAAATCTCATTTCAAAGGGCTCCAATCTAAACAGGCATTCCCTCCTTCCCTATTTTAACGCAGTTCCTCACCCCACCCCAATCCCTACTTTAACATTACTCTATTTTTACTGGCAGCACTTATCTATACCTAAAGTTATGTTACATTACATATCTGTGTGGATGAAGTGAAGTGAAGTAAAAGTCGCTCAGTCGTGTCCGACTCGTTGCAACCCCGTGGACTTGTCCATGGAATTCTCCAGGCCAGAATATTGGAGTGGGTAGACTTTCCCTTCTCCAGGGGATCTTCCCACTTCCCAAACCAGCGATCAAACCCAGGTCTCTCATATTGCAGACGGATTCTTTACCAGCTGAGCCACAAGGGAAGCCCCATCTGTGTGGATGTGTTTAACCTATTTTTGTCCATTCGAATGTTACTCCTTGAAGATAAACTGACATATTCATGGCTTTATCCCTAGGACCCAGGACAATGCCAGACCATAGCGGGTGAATTAATATTTGTTAATTTGTTAAATCATGTTGACTCTCAGACATCTAAAGTACAACTTAAGATATAGAAAAACATTTTCAAATATGACTAAGTATCTGTACTGTGATGTATGACTGTATATAAAATACACTGTTGGGCTCCACTAGCTTAAGTATTTAAGTAAAAAAGTTATAGACTCAATTTTCATTACCTAACCCAAGATATATATTTTACAAATCCAAACCCCTCATCTTGTTTTCCCATTATACTCTATCTAAACTTTCAGATCCTGAAGGAAATCAGTCCTGAATATTCATTGGAAGGACTGATGCTGAAGCTGAAACTGCAATATTCTGGCCACCTGATGCAAAGAACTGACTCAATGGAAAAGACCCTGATGCAGGGAAAGACTGAAGGCAGGAGAAGGGGACGACAGAGGATGAGTTGGTTAGATGGCATCACCAACTGGATGGGCATGAGTTTGAGCAGGCTCCAGGAGTTGGTGATAGACAAGCAAGCCTGGCGTGCTACAGTCCATGGGGTCGCAAATGGTCGGACACGACTGAGTGACTAAACTGAACTGAAACTTTTAGAGGCATTTACAGCAGTGTGCTTGATTTTATCATTTGTTGAGTATATGTCATTCTAGATCATCCAGAGTGAGGCTCCAGAAGGCAGAAGCAGGGGGTCTTATTGTGAATTATATAATACTAACTTATCGGAGCAGGCCTCCTGTTGGCTCAGACAGTAAAGAATCTGCCTGCAATGCACAGGTTTGATCCCTGGGTTGGGAAGATCCCTGGAGAAGGGAATGAATGACAGCCCCTTCCAGTATTCTTGCCTGGAGAATTCCATGCACAGAGAAGCCTGGCAGACTACAGTTGTCAACTATGATTATCCATGCTTTTTACATCTTTGTAAACTTGCTAAACCAAGGAAAGTGCTTTATATATAGTGAGTTCGAAATACAGTGATTGAATAGAATTGAGTCAAATCCAAGACAAAAGATTCATAACAGGGTGAATAATCCAATCATCCTACAAAAATGGATTCAATGTTTGCTGTGTATCATATATTCCGTTAGACCTAGGAATATGGATGAACACCAGAGGAAGAGGTTTAAAAATATGACTATGATTTGTTAACTTTCATTCATTTCCTGAACCCCTTTAACATGTGAGGCAATTTTTTCTCTATATTACTCTGAGTGCGTACGTGTGTTTATCTCCTGGTTGCAGATGCACCCATTTCTAAACAATCCTGCCAGCAGAAGCAGCAATAAAATAAATATTAATGTCAATACATCACATGTTGTACAACAAAAAAGAATTTAAACTATCTTATCATTTCGTAAAAGATTTTAATTCCTAACTCTTCTTTCCCTCGAGTAAATTTAAACTCAGAATAATATTTTTAAAAACAAAAAAAAGATACACTAGAATTTGCCCCCAAAGAACCTCAAAGGGGAGAAAGAAAAAAAAAAGTTTAAATAGATAAGATAAATTAATGTTTTTAGTTATAACGTAAATGTACTATAAAAAAAAAAAAAAAAAAACTAGAAAGACTGTAATTGTTTCTGCCGGTTAGCGGACTGGGAGCTTCCTTCGGCCAGGCTGGATGCAAGCTTGGAAACGAAGTGAAGCGAGAGGCCCGCGCAGCTCGTCCGGAAGGGATAGCCACGGGCCCTGGAGGAGGACCCAAGCCAGGAGGCTCTCGGGGACCTGGCATCCGTCCGGCTGAGCCCGGGACAGAAAGGTCGGCCGGGGCGGGGTGCAGGCAGGCATACCGCGTTGGAGAAGGCGATGCCTGCGTCGGATCGCTGCACTCTGAGGAGCATCTGGTTCCCGTCGTCCAAAAAGTTGTTGATTTCGGGGCAGTTGCCCAGCAGCGCGTGGTCCCAGGATTCCGACACCAGCCCGAAGTAGTTCCGAGTAGTGGCGAAAATGAAGAGCTTCCGCACGTCCCCGGGTACGCCGGCCATGACTCCGGAGAGGAGGACTGGGGAGGGCGGGCGGCAAGAGGGAACGACGGAGAAAGCGGGCGGATGAACGCGAAGGGAGGCGCGGACAGCCCCAGCCGCTAACTCGCCCGCGGCCTGCAGGGTTTCGCGGTTGCCAAGGGCAGTCGCTATGGCGACGGCGCACACGTCCGCGCGTGGCGGCATTACCGCCTCTGGCACGCGCACGCCAAGCTCGCGGGCCGATCGACCACCTCGGCGCTCCTTAGCTGCGCGCCGCCGTCATCGATTGCAGGGGATTAGGGCAAGTGTAGGTCAGTGCTTTCTGCTGACTTCTTGCAATGGCAACGCACGCCAGTACTCTTGCCTGAAAAATCCCGTGGACGGAGGAGCCTGGCAGGCTGCATGCAGTCCATGCAGTCGCTGAGAGTCGGCCACGACTGAGCAACTTCACTTTCCCTTTTCACTTTCATGCATTGGGGAAGGAAATGGCAACCTACTCCAGTGTTCTTGCCTGGAGAATCCCAGGGACGGGGGAGCCTGGTGGGCTGCCGTCTCAGGGGTCACACAGAGTCGGACATGACTGAAGCGACTTAGCAGCAACAGCAGCAAAAGAGTTCTAGGGCTCCCTTTTCCCCTGAACTCATTAGCAAACCATTCTGTCAGCATCAAGTTCCACATCTGTAAACGGGAAATATTATCTAGGTTGTAGTGAGGATTTTAAGAGAATATTATTTAAACATCGCTTTTTGCCAAATTCAGACCTAAATTGAAGTACCATTCAAGTATGACCTAAATCAAATTCCTTATGGTTATACAGTGGAAGTGAGAAACAGATTTATGGGACTAGATCTGATAGAGTGACTGATGAACTATGGACAGAGGTTCCTAACATTGTACAGGAGACAGGGATCAAGACCATCCCCATGGAAAATAAATGCAAAAAAGCAAAATGGCTGTTTGAGGAGGCCTTACAAGTAGCTGTGAAAAGAGAAGCTAAAAGCAAAGGAGAAAAGGAAAGATACAAGCATCTGAATGCAGAGTTCCAAAGAATAGCAAGAAGAGATAAGAAAGCCTTCTTCAGCGATCAATGCAAAGAAATAGAGGAAAACAACAGAATGGGAAAGACTAGAGATCTCTTCAAGATAATTAGAGATACCAAGGGAATATTTCATGCAA
>SJYW01002888.1:420421-454622 GCA_006410735.1 Raphicerus campestris | reverse complement strand
TAGCTATCTATTTTATGTATCAGTCCAGTTCAGTTCATTCGCTCAGTTGTGTCCGACTCTGCGACCCCATGAACTGCAGCACGCCAGGCCTCCCTGTCCATCATCAGCTCCCAGAGTACACCCAGACTCACGTCCATCAAGTCAGTGATGCCATCCAGCCATCTCATCCTCTGTCGTTTCTTTCTCCTCCTGTCCCCAATCCTTCCCAGCATCATACTCTTTTCCAATGAGTCAACTCTTCACCTGATGTGGCCAATGTATTGGAGTTTCAGCTTTAGCATCATTCCTTCCAAAGAAATCCCAAGGTTGATCTTCAGAATGGACTGGTTGGATCTCCTTGCAGTCCAGGGGACTCTCAAGAGTCTTCTCTGACACCACAGTTCAAAAGCATCAATTCTTCGGCGCTCAGCCTTCTTCACAGTCTAATTCTCACATCCATACATTACTACTGGAAAAACCATAGCCTTGACTAGACGGACCTTTGTTGGCAAAGGAACATCTCTGCTTTTTAATATGCTATCTAGGTTGCTCATAACTTTTCTTCCAAGGAGTAAGAGTCTTTTAATTTCATGGCTGCTGTCACCATCTGCAGTGATTTTGGAGCCCCCCAAAATAAAGTCTGACACTGTTTCCACCGTTTCCCCATCTATTTGCCATGAATTGATTGGCCAGATGCCATGAATATGGTAGTGTGTATATGTTAACCCCAAGCTCCCAATTTATCTCTCTCCTCCTTATACCCTGGTAACCATAAATTTGTTTTCTACACCTATAATTCTATTTCTGTTTTGTAGATAAGTTCATTTGTATCCCTTTTTTTAGATTCCACACATAAGTAATATCTTATGATATTTGTCTTTTTATGTCTGACTTATTTCACTCAGTATAACAATCTCTCAGTGTGACTCAGTGAGTTCATCTATGTTGCTGCAAAGTCATTATTTCATTCTTTTTCATGGCTGAGTGATGTTCCATATGTACTGCATCTTCTTTATCCATTTGTCTGTTGATGGACATTTAAGTTGCTTCCATGTTCTGGCTATTGTAAATAGTGCTGCATTAATATTGGGATGCATCTATTTTTTTGAACTATGGTTTTTCTCTGGATATATTGCCAGGAGTGGGATTGCAGGGTCAGCTGGCAGCTCTAATTTTAGTTTTTTTTTCTTTTTAAAGGAACATCCATACTATTTCCCATAGTGACTGCACAAATTTATATTTCCACCAATAGTGTAAGTGGGTTTCCTTTTTTCCACACCCTCTCCAGCATTTATTGTTTGTAGATTTTTAAAATAATGGCCATTCTGACTGGTGTGAAGTGATACCTCATTGTAGCTTTTATTTGCATTTTTCTAATAATTAGAGCATCTTTTCATGTTTTTTGGCCACCTGTATGTCTTTGGAGAAATGTCAGGTATTTAAATCTTCCTCTTATATTTCGATTGGGTTGTTTGTTTTATGTTTAGCTACATAAGCTGCTTTCAGATTTTGGAGATTAATTCCATTGTTGCTTGCTTTGTTTGCAAATATTTTCTCCCATTCAGAGGTTTGTCTTTTCATTTTGTTTTGGTTTTCTTTAATGTGTAAAAAGTTTTAAGTTTAATTAGGTCCCATTTGCTTATTTTTCTTAAAATTTTCATTACTCTAGGAGGTGCATCAAAAAAGATATCTTGCTGTGATTTATGTCAAAGAGTACTCTGCCTATGATTTCCCCTAAGAGTTTTATAATATTCATTCTCACATTTAGGTCTTTAATCCATTTTGAGTTTATTTCTGTGTATGATGTTAGGAAGAACTCTAATTTCATTCGCATAAGTGTAGAAGTTCAGTTTTTCCAGTACGACTTATTGAAAAGACTATGTTTTCTCCATTGTATATTCTTGCCTTCTTAATCATGGATTAGGTGACTGTGGGTGCTTGGGTTTGTCTCTGAACTTTCTATCCCATTCAGTTGATCTATATTTCTGTGTTTGTGTTAGCACCATACTGTTCTTTTGTTTTTTTAGCTATGCAGCATGTGGGACCTTAGTTCCCCATGGGTGGCATGGGAGCAATTCATCCACCTGCAGTGGATGTGTGGAGTCTTTACCACTAGACCACCAAGGAAGTCCAGTACCATACTGTTGTTATGACTATAGTTTTGTGGTATAGTCTGAAGTCAGGGAGCCTGATTCTTCCAGCTCCATTTTCCTTAAGATTGCTTTGGCTATTTGTGACCTTTTGTGTTTCCATACAAATTATGAAAATTTTCTGCTCTAGTACTGTGAAAAATGCCGTTTGTAATTTGATAGGGATTGCACTGAATCTGTAGATTGCTTTGGGTAGTATAGTCATTTTCACAATATTAATTCTTCTGACCCAAGGACATGGTTTATCTCTCCATCTGTTTGTGTCATCTTTGATGTCTTTCATCAGTACCATTTAGTTTTCTGAGCATGGTCTTTTTGCCTCCTTAGGTAGGTTTATTCCTGGGTATTTTATTCTTTTTGATTTGATGATAAATGGGTTTTTTCCTTGATTTTTCGTGCTGATCTTTCATTGTTAGTGTATAGGAATGCAAAAAACTTTTCTGTGTATTAAGTATCTTGCAACTTTACTAAATTCATTGATGAGCTCTAGTATATTTTAGTACCATTTTTAGGATTTTCTATATGTGGCATGAAATGTGTGGCATATGCAAACAGTAACAGTTTTACTTCTTCTCCCATTTGGATTCATTTTGTTTCTTTTTCTTCTCTGATTGCCATGGCTAGGACTTCCAAAGCCATGCTGAATAATAGTGGTGAGAGTGGATATGCTTATCTAGTTCCTGATTTTAGAGGAAATGCTTTCAGTTTTTCACCATTAAGAATATTTGCTCTGGCCTTTATTATGTTGAGGTATGTTCCTTCTATGTTCACTTCCTGGAGAGTTTTTCTCATAAATGCATGTTGAATTTTGTTGATTAGCTTTTTCCACATCTATTGAGATGATCATATGGTTTTTAATCTTTAATTTGTTAATATGGTGTATCACATAGATTGATTCTGGTATAAAGAATAATCCTTGCATCCCTGTGGTAAATGTCACTTGATCATTTTGTATAATCCTTTTAATATATTGTTGAGTTGTTTCAAGATTTGTTTGAGATTTTTGCACCTATGTTTGTCAGTGATACTGTATCTTTTTTTGTGTGTGATATCTTTGGTTTTGTTATCAAGGTGATGGTGGCCTTGCAGAATGAATTTGTAAGGGTTCCTCCCTCTGCAATTTTTGGGAGAGTCTGAAAAGTATAGGTGTTAGCTCTTCTTTAAATGTTTCATAGAATTCTCCTGTGAAGTCATCTGGTCCTAGACTTTTGTTAGTTGGAAAATTTTTCATTTTGTTTTGTTTTGGTGAAGTAAGTAAACTGGTTATTAGAAGGGAAAAGGTTACGAGTGAATAGACACACAGGCAGACTTGAAGAAAGACTGTTGGAAGATTTTTAATCAGTTTCAATTTAAGGACTTGTGTTTGTTCATATTTTCTATTTCTTCCTGGTTCAACCTTTCAGTCAGAATGGTTGTACGTTTCTAAGAACTTACCTTTTTCTTCTAGGTTGTCCATTTTATTGGTGTACAGTTATTTGTAGTAGCCTCTTATGGTCTTTTGTATTTCTGGCGTGTCTGTTATAGCTTCTCCTTCTTAGTTTCTAATTTTACTGATTTGAATCCTCTCCCTTTCTTTCTTAATGATTTTGGTTAAAGGTTTATCAGTTTTGATTTTAGAACTTCAGAGAACCATCTTTTAGTTTCACTGATCTTTGCTATTGTTTCTTTATCTCTATATCAGTTATTTCTGCTCTGACTTCTATGACTTCTTTCCTTTTACTAACTTTGGGTTTTGTTTGTTCTTCTGTCTCTAGCTGCTTTAGGTTTAATGATAGGTTGTTTATTTGAGATTTTTTGGTTTCTTGAGGTAAGATTGTATTGCTATAATCTTCCCACTTAGAACTTTTTTTGTTACATCCCATAGGTTTTGGATTGCCATATTTTCATTGTCACTTGCCTTTCTATTGTTTTCTTAGACGTTGTTTTTTGTTGGTGATGCTGCTGTCCTGTTTCATTTTTATGGGATCTTAGTTTCTAGAGGCAAGGATTGAACCCATGCCAGAGACTGAGCAGTGTAAATGACAAGTCCTAACCACTGGACAACCAGGGAAATCCCATAGTTTTCTTTCTCTAGGTTTATACATACAAAAATATTTTAGAAAATTTTTGCTCATAAGGTTGTTTTGAAAGAATAAATGCTAATGTATGGGAAGGAAAGTATTTGCATAGAACCAGGACCACAATAAAGTGATATCTCATAAATCACTTAATTTCTGTATTGTTTATTTTTATGGCAAGTTGAAATGCTTTATTTGAAATAAGGATTAAGAAAAAAATAGACTATAGGATATATGAATTAACACATTTTAGGACACTGTTTTTAGCTGCTTTGATATAGATGCAACTATTTAAAAAGATTTTTTTCATGGCTTCATTCTATAACCCCAAAAGCTAAGGGATGAATTTATAACCAGGATGTCAAATAGATCAAAGCTATGGCTCAGTCTTGGTCCTTTTGCCTACTACCCTATTTGGCATAAATATATGCCCTCTGTCTTTATATATGGATAGTATTCAGTAGCTTTTTTTTTTTTTCTATAGCCTTCTATGTAACAGTAGAATATGATGAAAGATAAAAGAAGTCATGTCTTGCCTAAAGTCACTTAGTGTCTTCTTTGGCTCTCAAACCAGAACACATGAGTTCCTATTTAAGGTAAATGCTTCAACACACCCTTTCCTTCTCACTGACTCTTATTATTTTTTTTTTTAAAGCATAGTACACAACAAAGAACAATAGTACTGCCATAGTTTGTATATCCATTCCAAGTGCCTTCTTAATGAAAATAATATATATCTGTATATTGGTGAACAGCAAAAAAAGATAAAAACTACATAATAACTAGACAATTCTATACCACTCACAGACAGTGGTGCTATCCGTATGCTCCATCCATTAACTGTAATTGGAGTAAGGGAATACTCCATTTGAGAATGGAGGTATAGTGTTAGTATTAGGTACTGATCAGGGAAAGCAATGAAGAAAATGGTCTAAGTGATTCCCAGGGAAATCACCTTCCCTTTAATATAACTGACAGACATAGATTATTGACCTTATTTGTTCATAAAGTTCTCTTAAATGCAAATAGGCTACCTGTATTTCCTCCTCCAAACTGTAAGCTTCATAAATGCAGGAGTCATGCCTGCCTTTTATATCCCTAAATCCAGTAATTCTTGGGTTAAGTGATCACTTATTGTTTGAGTAACTGACTGAATGAGTTGATACTTTATATGGACCCAGACTTGTGTCTTTTCCTCAGAGAGTTCTATAGATTCAGGTAGTCTCCTAACCAGTCACTACATTCTGCTGAATCTCCAGAATCTCCAAGAATGAAAGGACTTTCTTCCTTACATAAGGAAGTGGTTCTCTATCATCCAGTGACATGTAAACTCAGAAACAATTGTCTTCCCCCACTGTCACGCAACAAATGACAGTGGAGAAGGGACACAATAACCACAAGAAACATTCCTATTTATACCTCTCTAATGTGCCTGATGAGGCATACAATTTTAAATGTACAGTTCAGTGAGTTTTAACAAGTATATACATCACCACATCAATCAAGACATAGAATACGACAGTTACCTAAAAAGTCCCCTTGGAATTCTGCTCACTGTTATGTGGCAGACTGGATGGGAGGGGAGTTTAGGGGAGAATGGATACATGTATATCTGTGGTTGAGCCCCTTTGCTGTCTGCCTGAAACTATTACAACATTGGTAATTGGTTATACTCTAATTAAAAGGTAAAAAATTTCCCTAGGCCTCTTTGCAGTCAACTTTTCCAACTCCATCATCACCCCAACCTAGTTTCCAAGCATCATGGATACCTGTCCTACACACAATTTTGACTTTTCTAGAATTTTCTGAAATATCAGCTCATGTTCAATTTTCCAATTGTCTCATACATTGAGACAAATATGGGACAAAATATTGTTTATGTCATTTGAATAAAGACTCAAGTAAGAATCACATGTGAAAAATGATTAATCTGTTTTTAAAAAATCTTTTACAATTTCCTTCTTTTTCCCTCACTTTAAAAGTTTGTTGTTGAATCTCTGTCATTTTCTTGTACATCTTCTGATAGTCTAGATTTTGCTGATCACACTGAATTTTAACATGTTTCTCTACTTGCCAAAGAATACTAAAACTACCGCACAATTGCACTCATATCACGAAGGCAATGGCACCCCACTCCAGTACTTTTGCCTGGAAAACTCCCATGGACAGGGAGCCTGGTAGGCTGCAGTCCATGAAGTCGCTAAGAGTTGGACACAACTGAGCGACTTCACTTTCACGCATTGGAGAAGGAAATGGCTACCCACTCCAGTGTTCTTGCCTGGAGAATCCCAGGGAGGGAGGAGCCTCGTAGGAGGTCATCTGTGGAGTCGTACAGAGTCGGACACGACTGAAGCAACTTAGCAGCAGCAGCAGCAGCAGCAGCAGCAGCAGCAGCAGCAGCAACAGCAGCACATGCTAGTAAAGCAATGCTCAAAATTCTCCAAGCCAGGCTTCAGCAATATGTGAACTGTGAAGTTCCAGATGTTCAAGCTGGTTTTAGAAAAGGCAGAGGAATCAGAGATCAAATTGCCAACATCCGTTGGATCATGGAAAAGCAAGAGAATTCCAGAAAAACATCTATTTCTGCTTTATTGACTATGACAAAGCCTTTGACTGTGTGGATCACAAGAAACTCTGGAAAATTCTGAAAGAGATGGGAGTACCAGATCACCTGACCTGCCTCTGAAGAAACCTATATGCAGGTCAGGAAGGAACAGTTAAAACTGGACATGGAACAACGGACTGGTTCCAAATAGGAAAAGGAGTATGTCAAGGCTGTATATTGTGTCCCTGCTTATTTAACTTATATGCAGATTACATCATGAGAAACGCTGGGCTGGAAGAAGCACAAGCTGGAATCAAGATTGCTGGGAGAAATATCAGTCACCTCAGATATGCAGATGACACCATTCACCTTTATGGCAGAAAGTGAACTAAAAAGCCTCTTGATGAAAGTGAGACTGGAGAGTGAAAAAGTAGGCTTAAAGCTCAACATTCAGAAAATGAGGTTCATGGCATCTGGTCCTATCACCTCTTGGCAAATAGATGGGGAAACAGTGGAAAGTGTCAGACTTTATTTTGGGGGGCTCCAAAATCACTGCAGATGGTGATTGCAGCCATGAAATTAAAAGATGCTTACTCCTTGGAGGAAAAGTTATGACCAACCTAGATAGTATATTCAAAAGCAGAGACATTACTCTGCCTACAAAGGTATGTCTAGTCAAGGTTATGGTTTTTCCAGTGGTCATGTATGGATGTGAGAGTTGGACTGTGAAGAAAGCTGAGCACTGAAGAATTGATGCTTTTGAACTGTTGTGTTGGAGAAGACTCCTGAGAGTCCCTTGGACTGCAAGGAGATCCAATCAGTCCATCCTGAAGATCAGTCCTGGGATTTCTTTGGAAGGAATGATGCTAAATTGAAACTCCAGTACTTTGGCCACTGCATGCAATGAGTTGACTCATTGGAAAAGATTCTGATGCTGGGAGGGATTGGGGTCAGGAGAAGAAGGGGACGACAGAAGATGAGATGGCTAGATAGCTTCACCAACTCCCTGGATGTGAGTCTGAGTGAACTCCGGGAGATGGTGATGGACAGGGAGGCCTGGCGTGCTGCGATTCATGGGGTCGCAGAGTCGGACACGACTGAGCTGAACTGAACTGTCCTCTACTTACAAGTGGAATGTCTTTATAGAAACTTGATTTTGTTCAAATTTGGGTTAAAAAATAACATTCTTTTGGTCTACTGACAGAGAACTTAATTGCATAAGCAAAGCAGTGAGATTTATTTGCTCAAGTATCTGAAACTTCTAGGGTACAGCACAGACTCATATCATAAAATGTCTTCTTGATTTTTCTTTCTGCTTGATTCAGCTCTCTTCTGAGTTTTGGCTTCATTCTCCACCTCCTCTCAGGTTCAAGTCCTTAGGAAATAAAGTTGCTTCCGGCTGCTTCAATTTCAGGTCTTTGGCACTGANTTCTTTTTGCTTGATTCAGCTCTCTTCTGAGTTTTGGCTTCATTCTCCACCTCCTCTCAGGTTCAAGTCCTTAGGAAATAAAGTTGCTTCCGGCTGCTTCAATTTCAGGTCTTTGGCACTGATTGGCCTGCCTAGAATCACATGTCCATTCTGAACCAATTAATGGCATTCTGCAGAGTATTAGTGGTTTCCTAAGACATTTGTGGGGGGGGAGGAATTACCATCAGTATTAAAGCCGATTGGAAGCTTCGTGAGAAAAGTCGGGATAGCTTTGACAACTAAAGGCGGTCAACGAGCCAGTAGCGCCCAACTTCTCCATTGGAGGCGCCCGGCCAGGCAGAGAGGAGCCACGCCCCCGGCGGCCGTCTCTGAGACGCGTCACTTCCGGGCTCAGGCGATCCGCATCCGGGTCAGGCTGCACCTCTGGCTGTAATAGTGTGTGAGTGGCGGCGGTGCCGCGCTGTCCGCGTTCTCTTGCCGGTGTGATCCGCCGAAGTGCCTGCAGGCGGGGAGCTCCCGCGGCTTTGCGCTGAGAAGGACGGGCAGGGGACCTGGGAGCGAGCGGCGGCAGGGCTCCGCCGTTCGGGGGCGGGCTGGCAGCTCTGCTCCTTCGCTTGCTGCTGTCTATGGGAAGCGGGAGCCAGCTCTGAGGAGTGCTCAGCGGGTAGCGACCCGCTTCCCCGGCTCGCCAGCCCGCCCCGCCGCGGAGGGCGGAAGATGCCGGTGAAGAAGAAGAGAAAATCTGGGGTGGCAGCGGCAGCGGTGGAAGACGGAGGCCTCAAAAAGTGTAAAATCTCCAGGTACCGCCGCCCCCTGCCCTTCAGTCTTTTCTTTTTGCTTCAGGACCGAAAGAGGAGGCGGCCGGCCAGGCCTCGGGCCGGGGAGAGGCGAGCCCCCTCTGATAAACCGGGGTGGCAGGCGCCGGACCGCGTGAGTCTGTGCCGGGCTCCACCTCGTGTTGGGTTGTGTGCTCAGGCGCCGCTGAGGGACTCTTGAGAGTCGCTTCCCGTCCGACTCTGCGTGCCGGGGAGGGTGGGGGAGACAAGTACCCCCCTTCTCTAAGCCTCCCCCGCCCTCAATCCAGACCTGGCAGTGTACAGATCCGTGCAAGGGTCACTTCTAGAATTTCTCTGTAGACTGTGAAGAAAGGAGCAGAGCGCGAGGAATTTCGTCCTGACTGCTGCTTTGGGAGTCATAGAAAGAGAAGCTCCTTGTGCTGGAATTGGCCTCCAGATTTAGTATTTGGAGTGATCTAACCCGGACCATCCCAGCAGGAGCCTCATTTTCTGGAAGCATAGTGCCTCCACCTGCCAAATAAAGTGCCTGGCTATAGTGCCTCCATAGCCAAGTCGCTGTGTGCAAAGTTGAAAAGGCCCTGCATGCGTTTTGTTGTTTAGCCATCAGGATGCTGTTAGCTCTCAACATAAATATTAATGATTTGAGAGCTATTATACTCTGCATCTTCTTGGAGAAAAAGCAAGGCAGAGTTGTAGTTGTACAGTGCTTTGGTTCCGTTGTAGCATGTCATTAAGACAATACAGCAACACTGTATGCTGCAAAAAATCATTGCAATTTACGTGTCAGAAGTGGGTTTTTTAAATCTCCTTATTGGATGTCTTGACTGTCTTACTGGTTGGCACTTAATGTAAGAACTTCAGATGCTACCATTTAAAGTAGCCAGCATTATTAAGAGGAGATAATGATAGAGCTCTCCTTAAAGAGAAATCTACTTAAAATGTAAGGTAGGTGACCTCTTTAGTCTGCTTCATCTTTTTTGTAATTAGTTGGATTTTTCCTCTTATTAACTGTGGTTGGCAGAAGAGCCCGAGGGTATTTGACTATTACTGTGAAAGATAACTGCTGTATTCTTATACCTCTTAATAACTCATACTAGAATTTGACATATACTCCACTAGCTCATAGTTGTATGAAGCATGCAAATTAGATTTCTTTTACTTTAACTTGTAGCAATCTTAAATGTATAACGTATTAAAATTATTTAAATTAAGCACATTAAAACGGCTGAGCCGTTAGTATTAGCACTCAGGTGATACTTTGCTCTGTCAACTTAAAATTTTTATTTGGCACCCTTATTTTATATTACATTATTCAAAAACTATTACATAGTTGCAGAAGTTATAGCATTCCTGTCACTGGTAGTATAACTGAGCTCCTTGAGAAGTTTCTCTATTCGTTAAATCTTAGAAGCCACTTAGGAACTTTCTAAATTTTAATTATTTTATGAAAAAGATAGATCCTGGGATTAAATTGCTTTGGCTCAATTATTTGAACTGGTATGATCTATTTTCTTTCTTTTTAATCTGTGGAATCTAATTATACCTTTAAGTCCTATATTATCTTTTATCTTTAAAATGTTTGTTTAAGCTTGGTAGATGGTAAATGAACAACTCCTAATATATAATCTGAAATATTGATTCACTGGGCATCAAAATATACTTTGTAAGGTTCATTTTCAAATTATACACATATAGAATTTCTATGCAAATCAGCAGAATCACTGTAAAGATTTATATTTTCCCAACTACCAGTCCTGCATTGAGACCATTAGGTTGAACTTCTGTGTGGTCTTTTGAAATCTGGGAGCAATAATTTTAGTGATATTTTTGGTATTTGATAGTGAGCAAAGTAGCATTTGGGCTTTGTTAGCCAGAAATTTTTATGTGTAGATTACTGTTTCAAATTGCATATATTTAACAATTCCAGTTTTTCCCTATAACACCAACTGTAAAAAAAAAAAAAGAGAGAGACTTTGGTTTGAATTGAAGTAGTTCATATTGAACTTAGCTTTTCACTAAAAGTTGAGACGTGATAAAATTCTTAGGCATTTGTGTGTTTTCTAAGCTATTGCAGATCCCAACCCCCTGCTAGACTAATAAGTGGAGAGGAACATTTTTCAAGCAAGAAGTGCCTGGCTTGGTTTTATGAGTATGCAGGTAATGAAATTAATATAAGAAGATATCAGTCACATGCTTTAAAACTTTTTTTTTTTGTTTTGTTTTTTTTTGGGGTTCATTCATTTGACAAATATTTATTGCAGGCCTGCTGTGTGTTAGTGCTGTGTACTGAGATCAGGGTCAAGACTGAGGATTATGGTTAGGCTAAGGATTTGGTGCCCTTTCAGACTGATATCTTTTTAAATTTGTAATTCAGTATATGTTTAGTGGGTAGGGTGAAACTCATTTACTGTTAGTAAAATTTGTAAGTAGATTCATTATTGGTTTATGTCCATTGGCTACAGTAGAGTTAGTGTTCTGGAAAACTGTAATAGAACATTTTATACTTTATATGGTTCTTGTTTTTCTTTTCAGTTTTCTTTGAAGATTTTCTGAACCATAAGCTTGTATTTTCTGAAACTTTTTTTGGTGAAACTTTTGGGAAGACATAGTAAAAGATTTAAAACTCATATATCATTCCATGACAGTTTTACCTTTTAATGCTGCCATCTATGGGGTCACACAGAGTCAGACACGACTGAAGCGACTTAGCAGCAGCAGCAGCGCAGTCATTTATTTAGCCATTCACTTCCACTGGAGATGCAATAATAAATAAGGAAGTAAACAGGCTGATGTTCGTATAGTATTCTATATGCTATTAACGTATTAGGAAGATGCACTGTGAGAGTTCATAGGAGGAGTATATAACCTAACCTTGAAAGCATCAGTGAAAATTTCTTGAAGAAGCTAGTTTAACCTGCCCTAAATCCTATAGGTGGTGAATGAACAACTCTAGGTCTAGGATGAGACTAGTTCAGAGGTAAAAGTCAAAAGCCTGAGATGAGGCCAGAGTTAAGTATATGAAAAAGAAACTTGTTTCTCATTTGTTATTAACTTCTTCATAGCAGTTAAAGGGGAGATTAATTCATATTAAATTTTATACATTTTTTCCCCATAGAATCATTAGAATGATTTAGTTCTTTTTGGAATTATTGATTTTAAATCTGCCCTCCACCCCCAACTGTTTCCTTTTACCTGCCTCCCTGTTTGGGTGTTTTTTTTTCCCCTTTTACCTATCCTCAGCGTGTTTGTTTAGAATAAAACACTGTATGTGCAGTCATTGTCTTATATTTAGTGATAATAAGGCTTAGATCTCAAGGGAATTTTGAACTTAAGATTTAGTTTTTTAGGTTATGTATGGAAAAAGACTATTTTGAGAGAAAGTAGTTTCACTGTTGGTATCCTCTGAGCAATCTCAACAATATAATTTAAAAATTGTTTAGTAACAGAACAGATTCTTTATAGGCTAGCAAAGCTGCTATTACTGGCATCCCAAGACAACCACTAACCCAAATTAAATAGAGGGAATTCATTTTCTCTTGACCTCCATTTGAAATGTTGACCCAGTATTCAAAATGCCAGTTTTACTGGTATGCATGGTAAGATATAAAATCAAAGGCTGGTCATCTTATTTCACCTATAAAGGGTACTAGATACATAAAATTAATTAGTCTTTTTTTTTCTTTCATGTTTGTTTTACTTCTCATAGGGACTTTCTTGGGTAGCGTAGGATTAGATTTAGTTAACCATTTATTTAACCATTTTTTAATGGCCAGCAAACTGATTGCTATCTTTATTCTTTATTATGTAATTTTTTTTCCTGTGACCATTCTGCTAAGTAGTTGGTGGTATTCTTGTTTTATAGATGAGAAACAGATCAAGTAATTTGCCCAAGATCATACAGTGACAAGAGCCTCGATTCAAACCCTGGTCATTCTGACCATGTAGCCTATGCTTAGCTGCTACTATCTTGTTTTAAAATTTGTACGTGGCAGCCAGTTTTCCTTTTCCAAAAAAAATATTAATAAGTGTACTTGAGGTTAACTTATTTTCTGTCATTCATCTAATGATGCATAGGAGCACTTGTATCCATGAGTCAGGCACTGTGTTGCGTGCTGGGAATATAGTGGTGAACAAGTCAGACAAGATCCCTACCCTTGGGGGACTTGCCTTCTAATAGGGAAGACACAGTAAATAAGCTAGATAATTACACATGGTGGAAGATTATAAAAGTAATGTGGTGTGATGCAGGGATGGAAAGTAGAAAGTTGGGATAGACTTTCAAATAAAGTGACTAGGGAAGGCCTCTCAGGAGATTACTTCAATCAGAGACCTAAACGATGAGGAGGTGCTAGTTGTCTGTCAGTTAGAGTAACTGAGATGTCCTTGTTTAAAATGGAAACAATAAATGTGCCTTCTGAGATAAAACATATAAAGAAAACACTTAGTACTGTACCTGGTATGTAGTTAGAACCCAATAAATGTTAGCTATTATTAAAAGAGTGATAGTATTGCAGCGTCAGATTTACTGGTTGTATATTTTTACAATACTGTTCCAAAAAATTAACAATGTAGCTCCTGTGTAGCTTATGTTTAAGGTGCTGTGTCATGCTTTGAGCAGATTTTTTTTTCCCCCTGAGCATTTGCTCTGTCTGGCATTATTTTAGACCCTGCAGATACAGCTGGGAACTATATGGTTATTAAACCATCAGAAAATTGATTTTGTTTTAAATTTTAAAAAGCGTTTCCTGGAGGAGGAAATGGCAACCCACTCCAGTATTACTGCCTGGAAAATCCCATGAACAGAGAAGCCGGCGGCTGCAGTCCATGGGGTCACAAAAGACACAGTTGAGCGAAACAACTGCAACAAAATGTTTTACCACAAATCTTGTTAATAAGATATTGTAGGTCATAAGTGGTGTGTGAAAAGCCTGATAGTTTTTCCCTTTCATAAGACATCTCACTTTGAGTGATACTTGAATTGGCAAGGATTCAGGAATATATTAGGCCTGTTGTTGAAGAAAGGTGTTGGAAGTGAAAAGGCATTTTAAAGTCTTATAAAGAATCAGAAAAAGGGGTCTATAATTGCTTAGTCCTAGTAAACTGACTTAGCAGCAGCAGCAGTAAAGTAACCAGCTGGTAGAGTGAACTAAATCATTTTCATAGCTTCTTAAGTTGAGTAGAAACCCATATTGTGCCTGAAATAGTTAAATTCTACTCCAGAGGTTTTACNGGTCTATAATTGCTTAGTCCTAGTAAACTGTGACTTAGCAGCAGCAGCAGTAAAGTAACCAGCTGGTAGAGTGAACTAAATCATTTTCATAGCTTCTTAAGTTGAGTAGAAACCCATATTGTGCCTGAAATAGTTAAATTCTACTCCAGAGGTTTTACCCTGGAAGTAGTTTTATTGTAAGGGTTTGTTTGAAGAAGTATAATTGATGTTATATGATCTAGGGAAAAGAAGATTATTGTATAGACTTGTTTTTAGATTTAGATTGTTGTTACTTGTTTTGTGAAAGTCACTTGATATATACAAAAAGGTCTTATATGTATCTTAAATATCTTTATATAACACAGTTTAACTTGATTCTTACAAAATTTTAATCAGTAGTCTCCCATTTTCCAGGGAGTCTATTTTTATGACACCAACTGATATTTCTTGATATGACTCTTCAGCTTTCTCTTACAATTACTAGTGATGGCAGTGTGGAGGACAATTTTGCTTTCTTGCTGCATTAGAAAAGTTTAAAATATATTTCAGTCANATGTATCTTTATATAACACAGTTTAACTTGATTCTTACAAAATTTTAATCAGTAGTTTCCCATTTTCCAGGGAGTCTATTTTTTATGACACCAACTGATATTTCTTGATACGACTCTTCAGCTTTCTTTTACAATTACTAGTGATGGCAGTGTGGAGGACAATTTTGCTTTCTTGCTGCATTAGAAAAGTTTAAAATATATTTCAATCATGACTTAAAAAAAACTTTGTTTTCTTCCATTCAGTTCTTTATCTGGTTTTTATTTTCATCCAAACCACATATCAGGATGCACATTCGGTTATTTTTTTTTTTAGCATAATTGTGTATGTGTGCTTTTAAAATATGTCATTAACACATTTTCATAAAAAAAGTCTCCAAATGTATATTAGGAAGTGAAAGTTTCCTATAATTATCACTCCTTAACCTTTTAACATTTCGCTGTATAAAAAAGTACAATACTTATTTAGACCAAAGAATTTTTAAAACATTTGGTTTCAGATCATGTGTTAATATCATCTTAGCAGTCTGGACCTCCTCTGAGACAATAAAAGCTTAACTGATCTCATACTGGGTAGTTACATTTTTCTGCTAAGAAAAACCATAGGACATTGGCCCCATGTTGTGCTTATGAACTAAAGATGGTGATATAAAATGCCACCTGAGCAGCCCTGGTCTAGTCCATGACATATAAGCTGGAGTATTTTTAGTCGTTAAGAAAGGAAACAAGTTTCTTAGCTACTTTAATATTTGAAGACTGTGTTTTCTTTCAAAAACCAGGTGTGGTGAACATATTTTTTCATATCTAGTTTTAAATTTTACTTTAGCCTTTTAAATTGAGGTATATTATTAATTTCAGGTATACAACGTAATGATATGTTTTTATCACAAAATTATTACCACCTGTCACTACACATAGCTACAAATTTTGTTTCCTTGTGATAAGAACTTTTAAGAATTTACTCTTAGCTACTTTGAAATACTCGAAATAGTATTATTAACACTATAGTCATCCTGCTCCATGTTACATCTTCAGGACTTATTAAGTTTGTAAGTTTGTACCTTTTGACCACCTTCACTCATCTTGCCCACCCTTGCCTCTGGCAACCACCAATCACTTCTCTGTATTTGAGTTTGATTGTTTTTGGTAGATTCCTTATACAAGTGAGCTTATGTTGTATTTCCCTTTCTCTGACTTGTTTGACTTAGCAAAATGTGCTTGAGGTTCATCCATGTTATCACAAATTTGTTTTACTCTTACCAAGCAAAAGATAACGTAAAATATAGGAAAATTGATGTACTGACTTCTGTTTAGTGTTACTAAGGGGAAAAATAGGAAAAATGTCCTTGATTTTTGAACTAATGATAGATATAACTAATTGAGGGATTAAGCATTTATTTCTATATTAAGATTACATAGTATTCATGCTTTACTTGGAAAATTTCTCATTCTGTAATCTCAATGTAGCCATTTTCTTATATCATTATTGTTATATCTTAAAAAATGTTAAATTTTTATGGATATATTTCAGAAGGTTAATGAATGACCATCTGCTTTAGTAAGAAACAGATATTCTCCTCTGTTTACTGTCTTGAATTGTGGGTTGGTACTGGCACATTCTAGTAGAATAAGGAGCTCAAACCTTCTTGTGCTTCTTTATATTGATGCATTGTCAAAAAATTTCTTCAGAGGAAGCTCTCAGTAAATGTATTTTTAAGGATAGATTCAAGTGATTGTACAGCCTAGTGATTGTCATTAATGTTTGTTTTTATGTCCTTTATTATATTTTATAATGTGTTCAAAGAGGATTTCAAAGTTAAAAAAATTTAATCTGTACAAATATTCATACTTTATCAAAGGTATGTCAAAATTCAAAGTCAGTTATTCACAAAATAATGTTATGTGTTCATAAATTCCTTTAACACAGTGGCTTCTGTTTTATGTTGATATAAAGTTATAACAATAAAATATATAAATTATTTTTGTCTTTGAAGGTCCTGATGAAGTTGTAGGGCCAGAAGGAATGGAAAAATTTTGTGAAGACATTGGTGTTGAACCTGAAAATGTATGTTTTATTTTTAAGTAGAATGGAATGCAAGTGGGGTATAGAATATTCATAAATTTCTAAAAATTGGAACAGTTTAATCTTATAAGAAAATTTTGTTTCTTCATAAATATTGCAGATTTTCATTTAGGTTTTTTTAAGTGAATTTAACTTGGGCATATATTATCTTTCTTGATATAAATATCTTTTGTAATAGAGTAAGAGAGATTCTACCTTCAGAAACTGTTAGAATGTTTAGCTTTTAAGAAATTGACCCATCTGAATTTCTTTACAGTTAATAATTCCTGAGATTGTACTCTTTAATAGTTGAAGGATGGAAATAGTTGTATAAAAATGCTCTCCATGATAAATATAGACATGATAATCTCTGTGCTGACTTCTCCCCTATCCTTTATGTTCTGTTCTTTCCAGATTATTATGTTAGTTTTAGCGTGGAAATTGGAGGCTGAAAGCATGGGATTTTTTACCAAGGAAGAATGGTTAAAGGGGATGACTTCATTACAGTAAGAAATTTTTTTAAAAAACAAATTTGATGGCCTATTTGAAAATCTTAATTGATATTTTGTGCTTCGTAATTTCACCTTAAATTAGTTTTATCTATAATAATCAGTTTGGGATTGAAAAAAAGTATATTATGGTCTTTGGCAAATGAACAGTTACTCCATTTTTCATATTTTCTAAGAAAGAATCTTTAAGAACGGTTCTGTTAAAACCCACCTATTCTCCTGATGCATGAATTAGAGCTTTATGATAGAAGTTATTTATTTATGGAATGTTTGAGCAATGAGGGACTTCCTTCTCAGAATACAGAATTCTACTACGTGAGTAGTTTGTTCTTTGGCAGTTCTGAGCTTTGGGACCTAATCTCTCTTCAGTTTTATACTTAAAAAAGAAATTTGAAGTGAGTTACATGACAGTTTTAAAGAAATAAAAGAAATATTGTTCGGCATTAATAAATAAGTGTGCAACATTTAGCCATTTTATAGTTGTATACTTTCAGATTGAATGCTGCTTTTGAATGCTTTTATAAGTTACAAAATTACTTCTTTTTCACAAAATTGCTTATTTATAAAAATAATTTGATTTTGGATTTCCAGAGTACAGTGTGCTTAGTTTCAATTGGTAATTGTGTGTTAATTTTATATTATGTCATATTCCTGATGTTCATCCAGGAAGTAATTAATAATCAACATTCTAAAATAGAGCAAGCATAAATTTATAATATTTTTGGAGCCTCAAACTGGAGGTTAATTAGTTTGCTGTTGTATGTTTTTAATTAACACGCTTAACTGTTCTTTACTCCTTGTTTGCCTATCTTTAACTTTCAGAATACCTGATTTTTCAAGTGTATTTGTTCATATGAAACTTAAATATTTTTGAATTTTCAGTGTCTAATGTTTCTTAAACCAGGATTAACATTTAGATATTTTATGTGTGTATATACAAACACACAGATATAAAGAAAAAAGAACACAAAGTCAACTCTCTCACTTTTATTATTTCTAGATGAGATGAGGAGTCTGAAATTCAGAGAGGTGAAGAACATTTTTGCCAAAGTTTACATAGTTCCTATGGAACTAAGGATAGCAGAGCTAGAATTTTAATTTCCTGATGAGCAGTCTACCATACTGCACTTCCTATTGTGTCATTCCTTTGTGTTTTCCTTTGTTAGCACTCTTTATAAAATAGAAGGCCATTATTAACTTTTAAAATCATAGTGCTTATAATCAAGACCGCAGATTCTACCATTCATCTAGGTGTTATAACATGGCAGATTAAAATAATGTGGCTTCTGAAATTCTTTGAGCTGTTTGCTGCCATTTAATTAATTTTTTAGAGAAAGATAAAATATACAGGAGTATGCAAAGAATATAAAGAATTTTGTACAGCTCAGTCCGTTTTATTAAAANATGTATTTTTAAGGATAGATTCAAGTGATTGTACAGCCTAGTGATTGTCATTAATGTTTGTTTTTATGTCCTTTATTATATTTTATAATGTGTTCAAAGAGGATTTCAAAGTTAAAAAAATTTAATCTGTACAAATATTCATACTTTATCAAAGGTATGTCAAAATTCAAAGTCAGTTATTCACAAAAAAATGTTATGTGTTCATAAATTCCTTTAACACAGTGGCTTCTGTTTTATGTTGATATAAAGTTATAACAATAAAATATATAAATTATTTTTGTCTTTGAAGGTCCTGATGAAGTTGTAGGGCCAGAAGGAATGGAAAAATTTTGTGAAGACATTGGTGTTGAACCTGAAAATGTATGTTTTATTTTTAAGTAGAATGGAATGCAAGTGGGGTATAGAATATTCATAAATTTCTAAAAATTGGAACAGTTTAATCTTATAAGAAAATTTTGTTTCTTCATAAATATTGCAGATTTTCATTTAGGTTTTTTTAAGTGAATTTAACTTGGGCATATATTATCTTTCTTGATATAAATATCTTTTGTAATAGAGTAAGAGAGATTCTACCTTCAGAAACTGTTAGAATGTTTAGCTTTTAAGAAATTGACCCATCTGAATTTCTTTACAGTTAATAATTCCTGAGATTGTACTCTTTAATAGTTGAAGGATGGAAATAGTTGTATAAAAATGCTCTCCATGATAAATATAGACATGATAATCTCTGTGCTGACTTCTCCCCTATCCTTTATGTTCTGTTCTTTCCAGATTATTATGTTAGTTTTAGCGTGGAAATTGGAGGCTGAAAGCATGGGATTTTTTACCAAGGAAGAATGGTTAAAGGGGATGACTTCATTACAGTAAGAAATTTTTTTAAAAAACAAATTTGATGGCCTATTTGAAAATCTTAATTGATATTTTGTGCTTCGTAATTTCACCTTAAATTAGTTTTATCTATAATAATCAGTTTGGGATTGAAAAAAAGTATATTATGGTCTTTGGCAAATGAACAGTTACTCCATTTTTCATATTTTCTAAGAAAGAATCTTTAAGAACGGTTCTGTTAAAACCCACCTATTCTCCTGATGCATGAATTAGAGCTTTATGATAGAAGTTATTTATTTATGGAATGTTTGAGCAATGAGGGACTTCCTTCTCAGAATACAGAATTCTACTACGTGAGTAGTTTGTTCTTTGGCAGTTCTGAGCTTTGGGACCTAATCTCTCTTCAGTTTTATACTTAAAAAAGAAATTTGAAGTGAGTTACATGACAGTTTTAAAGAAATAAAAGAAATATTGTTCGGCATTAATAAATAAGTGTGCAACATTTAGCCATTTTATAGTTGTATACTTTCAGATTGAATGCTGCTTTTGAATGCTTTTATAAGTTACAAAATTACTTCTTTTTCACAAAATTGCTTATTTATAAAAATAATTTGATTTTGGATTTCCAGAGTACAGTGTGCTTAGTTTCAATTGGTAATTGTGTGTTAATTTTATATTATGTCATATTCCTGATGTTCATCCAGGAAGTAATTAATAATCAACATTCTAAAATAGAGCAAGCATAAATTTATAATATTTTTGGAGCCTCAAACTGGAGGTTAATTAGTTTGCTGTTGTATGTTTTTAATTAACACGCTTAACTGTTCTTTACTCCTTGTTTGCCTGTCTTTAACTTTCAGAATACCTGATTTTTCAAGTGTATTTGTTCATATGAAACTTAAATATTTTTGAATTTTCAGTGTCTAATGTTTCTTAAACCAGGATTAACATTTAGATATTTTATGTGTGTATATACAAACACACAGATATAAAGAAAAAAGAACACAAAGTCAACTCTCTCACTTTTATTATTTCTAGATGAGATGAGGAGTCTGAAATTCAGAGAGGTGAAGAACATTTTTGCCAAAGTTTACATAGTTCCTATGGAACTAAGGATAGCAGAGCTAGAATTTTAATTTCCTGATGAGCAGTCTACCATACTGCACTTCCTATTGTGTCATTCCTTTGTGTTTTCCTTTGTTAGCACTCTTTATAAAATAGAAGGTCATTATTAACTTTTAAAATCATAGTGCTTATAATCAAGACCGCAGATTCTACCATTCATCTAGGTGTTATAACATGGCAGATTAAAATAATGTGGCTTCTGAAATTCTTTAAGCTGTTTGCTGCCATTTAATTAATTTTTTAGAGAAAGATAAAATATACAGGAGTATGCAAAGAATATAAAGAATTTTGTACAGCTCAGTCCGTTTTATTAAAACCTGTATTGGTTGTCACATAGCTTGTTAATTGTGAGACCTTTTATTTGGCATTACAGTTGCTTTTTGTACTCTGCTGCTGCTTTTGCCCTACTTTTTTCAATATCTCAGCTAACAAGTGTTTGCATATTTTTAAAACAAAAGTTTCTAATTGCTTTTGAATAACTTGATATTATGTAAGGAGCCTCTGTATAATGTATATAAACAAAAATGTTTCTAGTATTTGCATATGGCTTTAGGTATATGCTAGGAAAATTGATGAACCCATGAACATGTTGATTATTAGCAAATCTTTCCAGCAGGAAGTTCACAGGCTTTACATAATAAAAGCAATATTTAGCACTTAAAATTGACCCAGAGGTTTTTGTTTCACTCTTGTATTATCCCCTATCCATGTGCCTAGAGCTCTATAGTGTAGAGCCTTGAAGTTACTAAAATTAGGCAGCATTCTTGACTGGGAAAATAGTTTTTTTCCTCTGATGATCTAGATTGCTATGTGATGTACAAAGTATCTTTTCTTAGTTGTTTAAAAGTCGTCTTATCCCCTGAATATTCTTATAAGGAACCTGTATAAAATAGTTTTCAAAGAAACCAAGAGAGACAGAGCTCTTAGTTTTTTAAAAATTGTATAGTTTTCTAGTATACTTGGTTTTATACAATTATAAAGTATAAAATTTTATAGACTTTGTTCTTTTTATAGTTGTTTATATTTTTAGGATTTAATTTAACCTGAACATAGTTATTTGATGACTCCTGAATCACTTTAATGTAATTATCAGCTGTTTCAAATTAATTCATTTTAACCCTTAGAAAACTTGAGTAGAGTTCTGCTAAAGAACAGAAACAGTCTGATAGTTACGACATACATTATGGTCAAGAATAGTAAAATATCATAATCATGGTTAATTAAAATCTGTAATTGTGTAATACTTAACTGTTTTCAGAATACTTTTTTTGAAAACATTTATTTATCTTAAAGCTGTTATTCACATAGACTTTCCATAACTGAATTGTTGTTTTCTCTTGTGCAAAAGAATTTATGGGTATGAATTTGTACATAATTGGAGTAGAATGATCATTTTGTAAGTTTGGGGGATGTGATTGCCATATCCTTTCCAGATATTTTGTTTTCATTGTTTATTAATAGTCAAATTTTCCTTCAAGTCAGATTTAATTTAAAAGATATTTACCCTTATTTTATCTAAGATAATGTGCTGCTTACTGGTGATCACAGTGAGGCATGGGACACAGCTTTTACTTAATTACATTCTAGCAGGGCAGGAGAGTGTTACAATACTGTAAATATAAATAAATCCCCAGTCGTTTAGCGATAAAGAATGTGCCTGCAGTCCAGGAGATGTGCACTCCATCCCTGGGTCAGAAAGGCCCCCTGGAGAAGGAAGTGGCAACCCACTCCAATATTCTTGCCTGGGAAACCCCATGGCAGAGGAGCCTGGTGGGCTACAGTCCATGGGGTCTCTGAAGAGTTGGATATGACTGAGAAACAAACCATAGATCCATGTGGGATGGGACAGGTGCTGAGTAAAAGTAGCAGATACTGTGAAAGCACAGCTGCTAAGGAGATTAATTACCACTGAGTAGACAGGCAAGTCTTCTCTATAGGTGGAGCATTTGAACTAGACCTTGAACAATGATTAGGATTTTGATGGTTGAGGATATAGAAAAATGTTTCAAGAGAAAACTGTGAGCAGAGCCTTGAGAAGGAAAAACATGTCTAGTTTGCTGGAATCAAAAGGTACATAAAAGAAACTGACAGCAGTTTTAAACTCCAGATAGTTGAGATATGGCTGCATTATGCAGGACTTTGAGCAATATGTTGAGAGAGTTTAAACCATATGTTTTAGATTGAGAAGGCACCAGGTTATTGAGCACAGGAATTATCAAAGATTTGGGGGATGATTTCAATAGAGTTGATTTTTCTTTTTTTAAAAAAATGTTTTAAGATCATATACTCTTGAAAATCTTAAGGAAAACTGTGAACCTTATCCCCACTATAATGCACATATGTTGCTATACACAAAATGTTGCATATGAATCTTTTTCCTTGGACTTATAGCAGCAAGATTCCAAGGATACTTGAAAATTTTATTCTGTCATACTTACTGGAGCAAAGGACTTTTCTCACATGTACCAGCTGAAAGTTTGTTGTTGGAGCAAAGATGAATTACCATGCTGTTAGAGAAAATTGTGGACATAAATCTTTGAAAAGAGTATACTTGATTATGATCATGAAGAGAGAGGGGAAAGAATAGGATCTGATGAGAACGGTAGTACACTAAGCTGTCTTCCAGTAGACTATAAAATTGTATACCTTCTGGTCTCCATATTGAGCTCTGTACTTTGAAGAGTAAAGGCTTGACGGACTTTACTTTCTTAAAGGAGAGATGAATGGGGAACACTTATATAATTTTTCTTGGTGAGAGTAGAAGATTTGAGTAGATTNTGATCATGAAGAGAGAGGGGAAAGAATAGGATCTGATGAGAACGGTAGTACACTAAGCTGTCTTCCAGTAGACTACAAAATTGTATACCTTCTGGTCTCCATATTGAGCTCTGTACTTTGAAGAGTAAAGGCTTGACGAACTTTACTTTCTTAAAGGAGAGATGAATGGGGAACACTTATATAATTTTTCTTGGTGAGAGTAGAAGATTTGAGTAGATTGTATGCTATATTGTGTGTGGCATATGATTTATCATTCACTTAGCATTTGGGGCCCAAGTACCAGTTGTCATTGGTGTGGTCCTTCCCCTTTGCTCTCCCGCAGAGTCACTATGACTGTTTCAGAATGTCCCCTCTCCACATTTCCAAATGCCTCCAGAGGTGGAATTTTTGTATTGTTGAGGTCAATAGACCTGATTCAGAGAATGTTCTAAATCCATAACTTTGTGAATAAAATTCTTCCTATTATAACATCAGTGTGTCACAGCATTCTTATTAGGACTTGAAGATTAAGGAAGAAAACCTCACATAGACCTAAATGAAAATTTCCTCTCATTTTAAAGGTCATTAATGAAGCAGAAATTCAAGTCTTTCTTGTTAATAGAATGTTTTAACAATATTCAGGAAATTAATCCCTAAGCCTTCATGTTGAAATTTAAACCCATTTCTATTCATTCTAACAGCAGTGACTTTGAAAATGGTTATCATATTGTGCCAGTGTTCCCTGAAAACTATAGTTTTATTTGATATTCAAAAATAGACTATTCTTATTTTCCATGCTGTACTACTTATAGTACGTGTTTCTTTTTAGTTCAGAAAAAATATTCTTCCTATGCTTGCTGAGTTAAGAGGTATCAAGATTATTAACTCCTGTGAGTCTATTTTGGAGCTAGATTAAATGTCAGAATTGTCTGTTAATAACAGCTTGGGCGTGTTTACTGGTTTTGCTGGCTTCAGCCATGTCTTTATGATGTTCCTGATAAATGTGGAAGTTTGCGTTTAACTCAGCCTGTCAAGCTAAGAATTGTGTTACACATTTAATACATGATCCTTATTAGTAACCTTATGGCTGTCTCGTTGTTTTTGTGGTTTTAAAATGAGAAACAGACTGGAAAAGATTAAATAACTTGCTTAAAGCCACATGGCTGGAAGTGGAAAAATTGGAATTTCAATTCTCTGTTTGACTTGAAACTTTGTTCTTTATCTCTGTATTATTGAGGTGTCATCCTAAGTAATATTGTTACTTTGTGTACCTCCCTGGAGCAGAAAATGGCAACCCCATTCCAGTGTTCTTACTTGGAAATTGCACGGACAGAGGATCCTGGTGGGCTACCATCCATGGGGTCACAGTCGGACATGACCAAGCAATGAGCACACACAACTGTGGAATGTAAAATATTTGGGAAGGATTGTAATCTCTTAGATTATTTCCTAGAGAGACTTGTTAGTCACTGCTTACACACTTAACAATTCTGTTTGAACTATAGTTTTCCACTAACCTTTTCCCAGATGAGAATTTTGAAACCTTTTGTAATACATCATCTACTTTGTGTTTTATTTTTGATATTCATACCTTTATATAACAGACAGTTTTGGAATGCTGGGGCCTATATGCCAGGCCCCATGTTAATACTATGAGGACAATTTTTGAATTCTGGGGTTATTGAGAGAAAAAAAGCTTTTAAAGTAGGGAGGTATCCTTTAACTTGTTTTCCCTCCTGAATCTCAAGTCTGTTAGGATTTTGTGTGAAAATGTGAGTCACATCATTAAAAAAAAAGTGTGAAAAGCTGCTGCTGAAGCTCTAAAGATGTAGAAAACGAGGCCCCTACTTAAAGGTAGGTCCTGATGGGAACGGGAGCACCTGTGACTAGTCACTTCTAGTACGAGGACCTTTGAAACATTCTTAGTTAACAACTCGGGAGATACTCAAGTTTTGAGATGTCCCAGTTTTCAAACACTATTATAATAGCATATAATCTGAGAATTTGTTTCTTTTGCATATTCTTGACGTTAATTGCATTTTCAACTTGCATTAAAACTTTTTCATAGAATGAAGAATGTTTGCACTAGTAGAAGCCATTTATTGAAATAGTAAATAATAAATTTCTCATAAATGATAAGAATAAATTTTTCTTGTTTCTTCTTGAAACATTTTGTGTACTTATTCATACGTAAGGAAGTAGGCCTCAGACAGATTAGATGATTAAGTTATCTAAACTTTGATTTCCATTTCTGGCAGCTACAGCATCCTAAATATGCAAGCAAATCATTTCCCATTTTACACACCTAAATATTAGTTAAAATATAAAACATCTTTTAAAAAACGTACTTGACTATAGAAAAATAAATCAGAAGCCAAAAATTATGAGAGATGGTAATTCCATTGGACTCTATGGAGCTGGCATTTATCCTGAGGATACCTGCCTATTCTTAGTCACCTGGATTAACCTTTTATGCCTGTTGGGAACTGTAGACAAATTGCAATGAGAATCATGTTAAAACCTCTCACATTTACTTATTGAGGCCAAATCTATCCAATAGATGGAGACTTGCTTGCTTGGGCTTGGTTTGACATATGCAGTTGGAGACAATGGGCTTCTAGTTGAGAGAATTCATAACTAAAAGTGCTTTTTGGGGAGTTCCCTGTTGGTTAGGATCTCAAGACTTTCATGGTCCTGGCTGGGTTCAGTTGCTAATTGGGAACTGAGATCCTGCAAGCTGAGAGGCATTGTCAAAATAATGAGCTCTTTGTCACGAGGATGTAGACACAATCCAAAAATGCATTTTACTATTGTCTCAGATAATTAGTACTCCCCTGTGTTTAGTGGAAGCTGTTCTTGTGTACAAGAAAGCATTTTAAACAGAAGCCTTAGTTTCTTCAGAAAAAAGTTCAGTGATCGTTAACAATCAGAAATCACTAAACAAGTTGGGAAACAGATCTTAAACTTCAAGTTTTGAGTTACTACAATCTCAGTATAAAATAACTACATTAATGTGTATTAAAGAATGGTCTCAGATGATCAGATTTCAGATAATTTCTAAAAGCGAAATACATGAGAGGTTTAAAACTCGATAGAGAACTAACTGCAAAGGAGATGGATATAAATAAAATGGTGACGTACCATATTTGAGGAAAATAGAAAAGAGGCTAAGAGCTATAGTGGATTAATTTTTTTAAATTAATTTTGAGTGTGTTCTGTGAATTTTGAGCGTGTTCTCTATATTCTAGATTTAAGTCCTTCATTGAATATGTGGCTTGAAATTGTTTTCTCTGTGTCTGTAGCTTGTGTTTTTATTCTCTTACAAGGACTTTTATACAGAATAAAAGTTTTAAATTTTGATGTCTGGTTTATTAGTTTTTTCCTTCTTATGTGTTTTAAGTGTCAAGTCTTAAGAATTCTTTGCCTAGCCATAGATCCTGAGGATTTTTTCCTTAATTTTTTTTCCTAGAAGTTCTATATTTTTACATTTTACTTTTAAATCAGTGATGCATTTTGAATTGATTTATTTCTTTATCTGTGGATGTCCATTTGCACCACTACCATTTGGTGCAGAAACTCTTTCTCCTATTGAATTGCTTTTTACCTTCATCAAAAAGCAACTGGACTTACCTTGTGTGGTCTGTTCTGGGTTCCCTGTTCTGTTCTGTGATTTTCCACGACCACACAGTCTGCATTACTATAACTGTGTACTCAGTCTTGAAGTCAGGTAGACTGATTCATCTTTTCTCGAATTTTTTTTAGCTACTACAGTTTCTTTTAACCTCCTTTTTCTTTCTTGGTCACACTGTGTGGCGTGCGGAATCTTAGTTCCTCAACCAGAGAGTGAAACCTATGCTAGAAATAGGAGTCTTAACCACTGGACCACCAGGGATGTCTCGCTATTACAGTCTCTTTGCTTTTCCAAAAATTTTAGAATAATCTTATATATTTACAAAAAATCTTACTGAGATTTTTGTTAAAGTGCATGTGAATTTGAACTGACATCTTTACTCTTTGACTCTTCCAAGATAGATATGTCTCCATTTATGTAGGTGCTTGGTTTCTTTCATCATTTCTTTGTAAAACATGGACGTCCTGTACATACAGGTATTCTAAGAATTAAACCTAAATATTTTGTCTTTTATTTTGGTCACTATAAATATTGTATGTTTAATATGTTCATTATTAATATATAGAAATAGAATTGATTTTTGTATGTCCTGTATCCTATGAACCTGCTGAGCACACTTATTCTAAGATTTTTTTGTGTGTGTTCTTTGGGTTTTCCACATGGACAATTGTGTCATATGATTATGATGCAAAATAAGGACAGTTTTATTTCTTTTCTGTACATCTTTTATTTCCTTTCCTTGACATATTGCATTGGCTAGAATGTCTACTACTATGTTGAATAAGTGTGGTGATAGTGGACATCCTATTTTGGTTCCTTATGTTACAGATAAAGATATCAGTTTTTCACAATTAAGTATTGTTACTAGTAGGTTGTTTGTAGGTTTCTTTTTTTTTAAATCAAATTGAGCAAGTTCTCTATTTCTGTTTTTTTTTGTGTGTGTGTGTGAATTTTAAGATGAATAGATACTAAATACACTTTTTCTGCATTAAATCATATAGTCATGGTTTTTCTTTTCTTAGCCCATTAATGTAATTATGTTGATTTCTTTTGTAAGTACTGAATCAATCTTGCATACTTAGAATAAATTCCACTTGATCATGGTATATAATTATTTTTATATATTGCTTAATTTCTATTTTCTAATATTTTGTTAAGGACTCATGAGGGATATTGGTCTATAACTTTATTTTCTTATTTATTGAGTTATATTAGACATAAAATGTTATATTCGCTTCAGATTATATTACAAAACTAAGGACTTCCCAGGTAGCTCAGTGGGTAAAGAATCCATCTGCAATGCAGGAGACATAGGTGACATGGGTTTGATTCCTGCAATACTATCACCATAATAAGTCATTAACATTTATCAGTATATATAGCTGTAAATGTTTTTTCCTTGTGATGATTTTTAATTGTCTTTGATTTTAGGGTAAAGATAATACTGGCTTTATAAATTGGAAGGTTTTTGCTTATACTTTATTTTTTGAAGGAGGTTGTAGAATTGATCTTCAAAGATGATAAAATTCTCCAGTAAAACCACCTGAACCTGTATATGTCTTTTATAGAAGTTTCTAACTTTTGCATTCAGTTTATTTAATAGTTTAATAGTTACACAACTCAAATATTGGTCCATGTCACCTGTTTTTGTTTTTGGCTATGTTAGGTCTTTGTTGTGTTGCATGGGGGCTTCTCTTGTTTCAGAGCATGAGCTAAGTTGCCCTGCAGCATATAGGATGTTAGTTTCCTTACCAGGGATCAAACCTGCCTCCTCTCCATTGGAAAGTGAATTCTTTAAAGAAATTTTTTTAAATTTATTTGTTCATTCATCCATGTAGGGCAGTGCTGGGTCTTCACTGTTGCAAGGACTTCTCTCTAGCTGGGAGGAGCAGGGGCTTCTCTGTAGTTGTGTGGGGGCCTCTCATTGTGGTGGCTTCTCGTGCAGAGCCCGTGCAGGTACGCCTGTGGGCTCAGTAGCTGCAGCTTCCAGGCTCTCGAGTTGTGGCGCATGGGCTTAGGGCTCTGAGGCATGTGGGATCATCCTGGATCAGGAATCGAACCCATGTCTCCTGCATTGACGGGTGGATTCTTGACCTCTGAGCCACCAGGGAAGTCCTGGAGAGAGAATTCTTAAGCACTGGGCCACGAGGGAAGTTCAGAGTCTGTTTCTTAAGTTATCAAAGTTATATCCTCTTGATATCTGCAGGTCTAATGATATACTTTGTTTCATTCCTGATACTGATAATTTAATTATTTACTCTTCCTACTTGCCATAGGTTTAATCTGGTCTTTTTCAATAATCTAAGCTCCTATTTTTGGAATCTAGATACTATTTCAAAGGCAGGAGTTTAGATTGTTGATTGAGACTGTTTTCTTCTTTAATGTTTGTATTTATATTTAGTGCTATAAATTTCCCTCTTAGCACTGTTTTGTATCTCAAAAAATTTGATGTATGTTTTCATTTTCATTCAGTTCAGTATATTTTTTGGTTTCCATTCCCATGGACTATTTAGGAGTTGGCTGTTTAATTTCTAAGTTTTACTTTCTAGTTTGGTCTCATTGTGGTCGAAGAACATATTCTGTGTGATTTCTAGTATTTTATATCTGTCAAGATTTGTTTTTTGGTTTAGGATTGAAAAGAAGTATTTTATTGCCATTGAGTAGAATGTTCTTTCCATGTCCATTGGATCCTGTTGATTGTTGGTGTTAAATTCTTCTACACGTTTACTGATGTTCTGTGTCCTGTCAATTGCTGAGAGAGAAGAGATTGAAATCTAACTGTAATTGTGAATTTGTTTATTTCTTATATTTTGCAGCTCTCGTCTGGTGCACACATTTGGGATTGTTCTGTCTTCTTGGTGGATTGACCTTCTGTCATTATGTAATATTCTTCTCTAGTTTGATAAATTTTTTGCTCTGAAGTCTACATTNAGATTGAAATCTAACTGTAACTGTGAATTTGTTTATTTCTTATATTTTGCAGCTCTCATCTGGTGCACACATTTGGGATTGTTCTGTCTTCTTGGTGGATTGACCTTCTGTCATTATGTAATATTCTTCTCTAGTTTGATAAATTTTTTGCTCTGAAGTCTACATTAGCTGATACTAGTTTAGCCACCTCTCATTTCTTTTAGTTGTTTGTACAATATATCATTTTCTATTCTTTTACTTTCAGCCTACCTATATTGTTATATTTAAAGTCAGTTTCTTCTGAACAGCGTAGAGTTTACCGTGTTTGTTGTTGTTCCACTCTGTCAGTCTCTAATCTTACAATTGGTTTATTTAAAACACTTACATTTGATGTAATTACTGATGTATTAGGGTTTAAGTCTGCCTTGTATTTTACAGTTCAAAAATTGTGGTTCTTTTGTTATATATTTCTTTCCTTAGACTTTCAATTTCTTTGGTGATAGTTTCTATCTTCATTTGTTTTAATTTCTTCTTGATTGCTTACTGAAGTATTTTTATAACTGCTTTGAAATCTGAGTTGAATGATTCTAAACATCTTTATCATTTCAGGGTTTGCATCTATTGATTGCCCTTTTGCTGTTTGAGATCTTGGTTCATGCTATGGCAGGCAATTTTTTTTTAAATTGAAACCTAGAAGGTTGGAGTATTATTTTATTATGAAAGTCTGGATCTTATTTGAGGCTTCTGTTTTAGCTAGCTTCCTCTAATACCACTTGAGCAGGAGAACTGAGGGCTGTTGCCTCATTAGTTTCCAACGTCAATAGAAAGTGAAGTTCCTCTCTGCATCCTTGACGTCTGGGGACGAGTCCTCATTACCGTCAGCAGAGGTGAGAGGCCTCCGCAGATGGTTTGTCTCCACTGACACTGCTGGAGTGACAGCTGTGTTCCTAGGTAAAGCTGAAAGCCTCGACTAGAAATCCTCCTCTGACACTCCCAAGAATGGAGGAGTGTCTACCTTTCACTGCCTGGTGGGAGTTCATGTACCCCTTGTGGTTTCCTCTGATACTGCAGAATTTGAGAGGGCAGCCTGCTTATATCCTAGAGTTTTGTTTGTTGTTTAGTCCCTAACTCATGTCTGACTCTTGTGACCCCATGGACTCTAGCCTGCCAGGCTCTCTGTCCATGGGATTCTCCAGGCAAGAATACTGGAGTGGGGTGCCATTTCCTTCTCAAGGGGGTCTTCCCAATTCAGGGATCCAACCTGAGTCCCCTGTGTTGGCAGGAGGATTCTTGACCACTGAGCCCCCAGAACGCCCCCATATCCTGGTGAGGGTGGACCGTTCAGTTCCCCATTCAGCCTTTGCTGGCAATGGTAGGGATTGAGCCAGTTTTCTCTTTGGTGTTTGACTGGAGAAGAGTGGTTTGTTGTTGTTTTTTTTTCCCTTAATGATTTCTGTCTTGCCAGATTGCTTACTTTGGGCTAGAGGGGAGAGCAGGCTTCTGTATATTTATTTTTTGTCTGCCCTCGTTGGCATTTCTGTTTTGCTGACTCTTTCAGCTCCAAGCTGGGATAGATGAGGCAAGAAAAAACCCTAGGGAACATGCCACTGTATCGTTTCTCAGATTCTTTCAGAGTCTTTGTTTGTTTGTTCTGTATATAATGTATAGGGTTTTAATTGAATTAACAGGAGAGACGTGAAATAACACTTCATCTTAGAAGCAAGTTGTTTCTCTTGTTTTTTTCTTAAAAGTGAACTTTCTGCCTTTCTTCCCCATTGCACTCTACTGCTTCTTTTCTCTGCTCCATTTTAGAAACAGATCCTTTGAAAGCAATTGTCCAGGCTTCTTTTCTCTAGTTTCTCCTCATTCGCTCTTTTAAACCTATTCTAGCAAGATTTTATCCTTATAGCTCCTCCGAAAATCACACTTGTAAAGGCCTTATTTACAAGTGACTAATCAGACCAGTTAATACTGACAAAGCTTTGGGTGAAGCTAAAATTTTACTTAGAGGGAAGTCTGTAGCATTAAATATTATATTAAAAGGGGAGGGAAAAATCTAAAACCTTATGAACTGGTATCTAATTTAGGAAAAGGATTAACCCAAAGAAAAAAGAAGAANTACTGACAAAGCTTTGGCTGAAGCTAAAATTTTACTTAGAGGGAAGTCTGTAGCATTAAATATTATATTAAAAGGGGAGGGAAAAATCTAAAACCTTATGAACTGGTATCTAATTTAGGAAAAGGATTAACCCAAAGAAAAAAGAAGAAAGGAGATTAAAAGTGTTCAAACCCTGGTAAAACAGAAGGTGAGAAGAAGTAGNCTTAGAGGGAAGTCTGTAGCATTAAATATTATATTAAAAGGGGAGGGAAAAATCTAAAACCTTATGAACTGGTATCTAATTTAGGAAAAGGATTAACCCAAAGAAAAAAGAAGAAAGGAGATTAAAAGTGTTCAAACCCTGGTAAAACAGAAAAAAGATACAATTGAGAGAATTAAGAAATTCTCACAAGGTAATCAAGAAGAACAAAGAAAAGGCAAAAATATATAATAATCATGTTAGAAAATATAAATATTTTAATTGGCATATTTAAGTAAAATTATATGTGAAATAAGTAATCAGAAACATATATAAATGACCAAAACTGATTCAGAAAGACATTAAAAAAATCAGAATGGTCTAATAACCATTTAAAATGCTGATTTAGTAGTTTAAAGGTTTTCCTTTTCTCAGTAAAAAGGCCCAGGTGGTTTTTCAGCTGCTGAGTTTGTTCATATCCTAAATCCAATGTTGAGTAAACTTTTTTTGGAAAATAGAAGAAAGTGTACCATTTTTCATTTTGTTTTTTTTTGAGGCTTATGCTATAAGCTTGTTACAAGACTAGCAAAAAGAATGTGAAAGAATGAAATTTACTGCCAGTCTCATTTATGAACAAAGCAAAATATCCAGCAGTGTATAAAACAGGTAACATGACCAAGTTTGGCTTATTCTAAGAATGCAAACATTAAGCAACACTAGAAATTTAGTCAGATATTTTACACATTAAAATCAACATGTCACGTTGATTTAGAACAGTGGAAATCTTGGTTAAATCTGAGAATGCTAGGTGTATTCTCATGAGTACTGAAATCAGTTTTGCGTGTAAATCTATTGGTCACAGTAGACGGCACAACTAATTTGATTAAAGGGATTCAGATGATCTGAGAGAGAACAAACTGAGTTAGTTTTGATGAGTAATTTTTTGACAAAATATTAGAAGGAACAGCATATCAAGTAGATAAAATAATATGTGCTTAAAGCATAGATATGGCATTTGGGAATGGTAAATGAAATATAACTGGAGCACAGTTACATTTTAAGGATATTGGGCCCTTGCTGGAGATGAGATTGGAGGTTTGTGCCAATTGTGAAAGGCTTTATCTGCCTTGTTTCTTGCTAAATAGTGGAGTAAATCAACCCAGGTAAAATCAGAAAGCTAGTAATACTTTGGAACATCCCATCTCTTTAGTTCCTTATATTTAGTCAGTCATACCTTTAGAGATAATAACATCTGTTACTTGTTTGCATTCTTTCGTATATGTACCTTATGTAAAGTTAGGTGCTGTCACTGATATACTTTGATTTTTTGTTTACTAAAAATGCAGTAGGAATCTGAGTTTATGACTGAATCACTAATATAATGTATTTCCTCTGAATTACCTACTAAACTTTCAAAAGCAAACATGGTTAGTCTCTTTCACCAAGATGGTGCCTGAGAATTTGTGTCAGAGGCCTGATTAATTTTATTTGTTCTGTCACTTTAACTTTATTTGTAGTAAAAGAATATATCTTAGTATGTTTCTTTTTACCAAATATTTGTGATTTTATTTGAGGTTATGCTTGAGTTGTGGATGTCTCTTTTTAAAGAAAAGTTATTCGAGTGACCTTTCATAGATTGCTAGGTTTTCTTTTCCCTTTTTCCCTTTTGCATTGTATTGGTAAATAGAAGGCAACAGTTATTCTAAATTTGTGAATCAGAGAATTTAAACCTAAACTAACTTCATAAATGTGCTCACTTTTTTTATTTAACGCCTTCATTCTAACCCCCAAAGATACTTTAATTTTCTTAAGTATATAACATTTGATTTTTTAATTTAAGGTGTGACTGCACAGAAAAGTTACAGAACAAATTTGACTTTTTGCGCTCACAGTTGAATGATATTTCTGCGTTTAAGAATATTTACAGATATGCCTTTGATTTTGCAAGATATATATAAGAGA